>CAJHNH020000634.1:42500-85000 GCA_905116865.2 Candidula unifasciata
CGTAGATATGAGTGTGCGCATATGTGTGTGTACATGTGTGTGCGCGTATGTGTGTGTATACGTATATATGTGTGTGTGCGCGCGCGCGTCTCTTTCTCTGTGTGTGTGTGTGTGTGGAAAGGGGGGGGGGGGGTTAGTCTCCATGGTGAAATGGTGCTGCCCCTCGATCTCAAGACAGTCTGTAAGTTTCATTGACTGTATCGTTTCACTCACGAATTCAAATTTTATCGACTGCCTAATGGGGTCGTGGCTAGTGCTACAGTGCTTCACAACAGTTAGATTACCCAGTTCCGCTGTCTTCAGACATCCATTCATAATCATCATGTAGCATGTCCTTTGCAGAACGTCGCTCTCATCATGGTCTGGTTGTTCGTTTACATCTGGACTTTAGTCTTTTCAGATTCTGAGTGCTATGTGGACATCTGTTTTACACATCTGATTTATTTGTATGCAGACTGTTGGTTCCTTGCTTCTCCGGCAGATGGTCTTCAACTTCGAAGGAAGCTCACAGTTAGTCAACATCATGGCATAAGCGTAGTATAAGTGCTTCTTTCTACTTCTAACTCGTGCCTGGGTCCAAAGAATCTCTGCGCAGTGCACGAACTCTGTAGTAAGGGCGAGGATTCTGAAGGACTTTGGATATATTTTAAATTCAAAATTTTGCCCGGACAGCCCGTTAGGCTACTCTTTTCGATTTCCAACTGCCAAGTTTTTTTTAAAACTTGCGCTACAATACACATGGGCGTCCGATCCCACTACCTAGAAACCAGGAGAAATTACTAGAAGTCCACGTGAAAAAATCACACCCTTCACCGTTTCCTGAACCCGGAACCTACAGCACTCGAGGCAGGCGCCATACCTCGAGACCACTCCCCTTTTCCCTCCCTAGTTAGTCGACTCTAACAACATAAATTTTGGGGAGGCAGTGAGTCTCCTCATAGCGCTTTATAACACTGTCGTCTGGAAAGACGGAAAGGTGCCAATCAATCACTGGACACAACAGACTCTGCATATTACAGGAAATTGAAGATTTGAGAATCAGGACTTGACTATATGGACAGGCACCACAGAGTACGGGACTATGTGCTACAGAATGCTCTTTATGTTGTCTAGTGTGTTCTTCTATCTATATACTTCTTTCTATGAGATCCGATCAATACACTTTCTGATACTTGATTAATTTACATGTAGTAGTGAGCTCCCATGGTTCCCCTGTTGGCGTTCCAATGTAAATCAAACTGTATGGATCCGCGGGAGACTTGCGTCGACCCACACAAAAAGGTAAAGGTAAAGTCGGGAGATGTGAACCAGCGTCATTGCACACGGTTATAAACCCTAAGTGCCCTGCCGCAAGTACGCACAGCTGATAAGAAACTTTCCGCCTGTGTCGCCGTTCGCACGCAACTCCGTAGCTACAGTGACATTCCTCCATTTACCCCAAGTGTTAACTCTGGTACCTTTTTCCTAGAGGCTGGGTGAACCTCGGGAACCGCCCGGTTTCGAACACCGGCCGTGGGCTACATAACGTCGAAGCTGGATTTTAAAACGAGCCTCCTATCGACTGCGCTAACGCGTCGCCCCATAGATTTCACACACGCATTCAGTCTTCTCATCTCCAAACTTCTGGCAGGGAGGGCGGCAAGAAGGAGAAGTTGTTAATTTTGTGTTTGTTTAGGTTGTGTTATGTGAGTCAGTGTTGGTATGATTATGTTGTTTATTAACTATTTATTGACGATCATGCTTATGTTTGTTTGTCATAATGACGGCAATTTATAAAAACCAGAACATTTTTGTGTTCCGGAAAGTGTCTTAAATATCAGGATTGTTCCGATGTCAAGGTTATGTCCGTTCTTTTAGACAAAATCTCTCTCCCCAGGAGGGATGCAGTTTTTCATTAGTTTTGAACTCCCACCCAGGCCATTAGGCCGGGGGACCTAATATAACTCAACCTTTGGGCTGAACAGGTTTATGTCACGAGGTGTTTATCGCTCTCTGTGATGTCCTGGTGGCGAAAACGTCAGTTAGTCAAGTCTGTTATTTTACTCTTTCAGTGAAAGAATGCAATTAATACGAAACTTTTATTTTCAGAACATCTTACGTGTCCTGTGTTTTGGCCCGAAAACATTTCAATGACATCAGTTTCTCTCTGGGTGGGTTCCAGACCCTATTGTGGGTTAAAGGGTAGAATAGACCAACTGCCTCCATTTCAAGCATGTCGTAAAAGTTGACCAATTAGGGGTTTCCTTCGAAGTCTGAGTGCATCAGCTTGAAAGGCAAAGAACCAACAGTCTGTGTCCAAATAAGCCAGATCTCGAAAACGGATGTACACACGCAAAAAAGTCCATAAGTGGACGAAGAACATGAACTGTCTGCAGGAGCTTACAGCAGTAATTGCGAAAAAAGAAGAGAAACGTTAGTACCGGACAGATGATGTTAACTTGGATATAACGAGCAACATCATCATCATCATCATCATCATCACTATCATCATTTCATCATTATTTTTTTCTTCTTTGTGTACACCAGCTGTAAACTCTGGTGCAAAGTTCTGGTTGTTCATCCACTTCTGGACTGCAGTCTTGCTCCAGAACCTGATTGATGCGTGTGCATCCGTTTGACAGACCTGACTCATTTGTATGCAGACTGTTGGTTCCTTGCCTCTCAGGCAGATGCACTCCGACTTCGAAGAAAGCTCCCAATTTGTCGACTCTTACGACATGCTTTTAGGTAGGCAGTGGGTCTATTCTTGTTTTCCCTATAATAGGGCCCCGAAACCCACACAGGGAATTTCATCATTATCACCATCATCATCATCATCAGTATCATCATTAATATCATCATCATTATCATCATCATCATCCTCATCGTTATCTAAATGATCATTTTTATCAGTAGTAACGTTATAGCTGCCATAATAAGTGCTGTACGTCTACTTATAATCTATGCTGTGTGCCGTTGGTAGTCATTATCTATCCACAACGTTTCTGTCTCATGCACTGTCAGGATGTTCTTCCGTGAGACGATGGAAAACGGGTCATCATCTCCTCCCCTTTGGTCTCCCTCTGCCTCTTTCGCTCTCCAAGTTTCCATAAATCACCATGTGCGCCTAAATTTGTTCCCCTTTCATGGCATGACCAAAGAAGGCAGATTGTTTCCCCTTTTTTACGTGGGCAGTTCTCTTAATGAGTTAATTTCTTTCAAGACACCTTCTTTACTCTTCTCACTCTGTCCAGAGTGTTCTGATCATTCGTCTATATAGCCACATCTACACGACTTTCATATAATTATTCTCTAATTCTGCTAACTGTCATTGATTCACTTTGGTATACCAGGATAGGATTTATAAAGTTCTTAATAATTACTTCTCTTATTAAGCCATCATGATATGCATAAAAAAAAGTATCATTTTCGTTGTCATCATCGTCACCTTTTTCATCAGCTTCATCTTTTTCGTCGTCAGTGTTTTCTTTACCATTGTTATCCATACGACCACCATCACCAGCATTGCCTTCATTGTTATCGGTACGACCACCATCACCAGCATTGCCTTCATTGTTATCGGTACGACCACCATCACCAGCATTGCCTTCATTGTTATCGGGCTTCGCATGATTAAAAAACCAATAATAACAATAATAATAGACATAATAATAAAATAGTAATAAGAAGAAGAAGTAGAAGAAAAGGGAGGAGGAAGAGGTTGAGAGGAGGAGAAGGAGGAAAAATAAAAAGATGAACACGAAAAAGCAGGAGGAAGGGAGGTGGATGATGATGATGATAATAATGTGATGAAGGATATGTTGGCAGCGGAAAAGAAAAAAAAACGAAAAGTAATAAGAGGGGATGAATGAATGAATGAATGAATGAATGAATGAATGAATGAATGAATGAATGAGTGGGCGAATGAATTGCATTAAAACACCCTAACGTGTTTTCCAGAATTACTGGTTCCCTTACGTATTGCACAGACTGGATCTCCTGACTAAACTACCCAGTATCATAAAGCGCTGTAGCATTGTTAATCAAATAAAACAAAACAAGTATGATTTCCCCGCTGGAAACACTTACTGTCAAGATAACAAACAGACATCGCACTTTGCAAGTGCTTATCGTACAGGGCATAACACCCTATACCCCGCACTGTTATAGTACAATCAAAACTCAGTTGACTGTGAATTGCAACCGCCGACATCGGCGCCGACACAAGGAAAACACTGGGGCCCCGGGAAACCCCTTCCCTACATTCTTCTCCATTTACACACTTTCAAGACGACAATTAGGGGTTAGAGGACAAGGGGTCGCTTCCTAATTAAAAAGCAATATAGTGATACAATGATGATGATAATGATGTTGCTGCTAATGATGATGATGATACTGATTATAATAATACTGTGTAATAAAATAATAATATATTTCAAACAGCACAAGAAGTAAATAAATACTTGTAAAGAGCATTTATATAACTGACTTAAGGGGGCTGATTTGCACAAACTGTTGTTTGGAAAGTGGCGTTAGAATGGGGTATCCTCGAACGTCCCCAACTAACAGTATTGTCGGGCTCAAAGTTCCTATTCTAGTTTCTGTGTTTTATTAGAGTTGACATTGTCTAAATTTAGTTGCTTCTGGCAAACAGCCACGATCTACGATTAACTAAACCACAACTACTACAGCTACCATTGCTACGAGCGCTATTGCTAAAACTGCTGCACTCAGTTCCAAAAGTTCTACCATCTAACTGCTGCTGCTGCTGCAACTACAAATACCATCATCACCACCACACCACCACCATACCTTTGTACATTTCTTTTTTGAAAACCTAAAATCTTCTTGTTACACTTGTTTTTGAAGCTTCATGGTTAAACTTTTTTGGAAGTATTTTGTTTGCCTATCTGCTGCCTACACTGCTACTAGCACAACAACAACAACAAGAACAACTACTACTATTACTAATACTACTACTACTACTGCTGCTGCTGCTACTACTACTACTACTACTACTACTACTACTACTACTACTACTACTACTACTACTACTACTACTACTACTACTATTACTACTACTACTACTACTACTACTACTAATACTACTACTACTACTACTACTACTACTACTACTACTACTACTACTACTACTACTACTACTACAACAACAACTACTACTACAACTAATGCGATTGCTACTACAAATATGACTCCCACCACCACTACTAATTATTTTTCCTTGCTTTCAGTGAATCGGTATCTGCTGCTGTTGTATTACATCTCTGCTATGGTCGATACTATCATTACTACCGCCGCTGCTAATGCTGCAGTCGTAACTGCTACAACCTCCCCCTCCCCCCTTCTTTCTGACTACGACTAATGATATTACTATTTATGTTCTACTAACGCTTCTTAGACTGATGTTGTTGCCATCACCATCACCTCTGCTAGTACTGCTACCACCACCGCTTCTATAACAGCTCTACTATTTTAACATCACCTACAATTATAACACTTAACTGCTGCTACAGTCATCACCCCTAACTATCGGTTGCGAACGATCCCCTCGTCCTCACAGTGAAAGATCAACCCACAGGTTGATAAACTAAATAAAACTATTGGGAACGGATTTTGACAAGAGAAGGCGAAGATGAAATACGAGCGAGAAGAAAGGGAGAAACGAGGTCATCAAATTGTAAGGCGCGGCACAAGTACCCTGATGTCGATGGGACTGGGGAGGTTAAAGTGGCGACACTTATCCAGACACCACCGAACACCTGAAGGGGAGAAAAGACCACTGCAGAATACACATCAACAGGTGTCAGGTTGTTCAGGTGTTTAAGCCTCACCAACAGCATGTGCAGACGACTAAGGAACAGGTCATCCAGTAAAGAGGCACAACCAATTAAATACATTATGAATACATTTGTTGAGACGGCAGCACAAATTTAAAAAAAATAAAAAATAGTAATAAAGCAATGGTTTGCAACATTTTCCAAGTGGCATCCGTCTTGAATTAATGGCAATACCCCTCCCCGCCACCACCATGTTGAAAATCACCAAATACAGGTGTTGGAGTATTCAAGGCTTTCTTTTTCTTGTTAAGCATCCACTGAAATTTGGCTTTGGTGGTTTTGATTTTTTTTTTTTTTTTGTATGTGCGTATGTGTGCAGTGTCTTCATACAAGAATATGTGTTTAAAAATCGTGGGACTGTGTTGGGACTTTTGTTCTTTTATGACTCCCGTTCCTGTCATAAATGGAAGGAGGAACAAATGAGGGCGGGGGGGGGGGGGGGGGGGGGGGGGGGGGAACTGTAACTGTAAGTGGGGCGGATATAAAAATAAGATCATCGGGATTTGTTTGTCAAACGTGGGAAATCCATCTCGGGCGTGACCAGGTGTGGGAGAGAGTTGTTAGCTTGCTCCCCCTTTGTGTTTCTTCTCCGTACGCCTGGTTTCTTGTTTACACTACTGTGCCAGGCCTACCAATGCTGCCCCCCCCCCCCTTTTTTTTTTTTCCCCCAGACCTGGGTGTTTATTTTACGCCTGGGGGGAAATCTGTTAAAAAAATATATTTATCCTTATATAAAAGTGGTAAATGTTTCGTTTCGTAAATATAAATTTTGTACATTTTAACAATCTGGGTTTTTTATTTTGTTTGTCTTTGTTCTTTGTCTATGTATTGCTCAGGTTTTTGTTTAGCTAAGCTGGGTTTTTCAAAAAAATCCCACTGGCAGCCCTGACTACTATGCCACTTTGAATCAAACGATTTCTAATTCGAATCCTCGGGGAAATGATAACAATATATATTATTCTCTGTAACAGACAATAATAATAATAAAAATAAATCCGACACAACTGATGGCGACTGCACTAACAACACAGCCCTAATATCTCCGGACTCAACACTCCCACAGCGCCAGTTTCAGTTCCATCCTGCAACCAAAGTTGACAGCGAGCCGCCCACTAGTTGTCCCTGGGTATATTTGTGGTCTGCTTTATTTGCACCACTTGCGTAGCAAGTGTTGTACTATGTCTGCCATTTCTCAGGCTTAATATCCGTTTCCTCCGAGACAGACCGCCCTTCCGCTTCTGTGTCCAAAGTGTTCCTCCTGTTTTCCGTTTCCTTCACCTTGTTATTTTGCCAATGAGTCCTCCTTAACTGCAAAACATAGTTCTCGTCCTTTTTAGGATGAAATTTTTCGTTAATCGAAGCACTACTCCGGCTTTGCCGGGGGCCGCAATATAGCCTGGCCATAAATATGGCCTAAAGGCTGAACGCGGTTTCTGGGACATCTCCACGGTGATGCTCACCCACATGGTGGCACATTGAGTCATCGGGTGTTTATCGCTTGTGTGATGTCCTGGTGGGGTAGAAAGTCAGTCAGTCAATGAGTCCTCCAATCTGCCGGTTCCCTTTTAGTTTGGCCAGGCGTAAGTGACCGAGCTAGTTCACAACCCTCCGCCCCCAAGCTCGAGCACCCACCCCGGCCGTTGATTTAGTCTTGATCACCAAGTGCCTTGCAGACTGTCGTGGGCGACCATACCTCTCCACAGTCTGCTATCTTTAACAGCATGTAACAGTTCATGTGCTGACACATCTCCATGCCACCACAAATGGCTGGCAAAAATTTTCTCGTGTTGTCTCCGTCTGCCTCTCCCCCCCCCCCCACATATCTTTTCAGTGGTTACACCATGTTCCAGTTTCCTTCTTCCCATACAGTGACCAGGTGGCTGTCTGGTCTCGAGGCATTATGTCCGCCTGGAGTGCTAGAGGTTCCGGGTTTAATCCCTGTAAGGGCTGGGATTTTTCACATGGATTTGGACTTATAGAAATTCCCCCTGGATGAATGAATGAATTTTTACCCCACTAGGACATCACACAAGCGATAAACACCCGATGACACAAAGTGCCACCATGTGGGTGAGGATCACCGTGGAGAGGTCCCAGAAACCGCGTTCAGACAATTGGCCATATTTATGGCCTGCCTATATTGCGGCCCCTGGATTCAAATAACAAAAAATTACGTCCTGAAAAGGACGTATTGTTACCCCCTGGAAATCGAAAAGAGTAGTTTAACGGCGCTACCCGGGCAAAATTTGGAGTTGAAAAATTTACCCCAGGTATTTCAGGATCCTGGCCTTTGTTACAGAACCTGTGCACTCTGCTGAGCTTCTTTGGACTCAGACGTAGAAGAAGATTGGAGCACCTATGGGTTACCACCCGTATGTCATGATGTTGATTCGTTGTTCAAACCTCAATGAAATAACCCACATTTATGACTGTCCCTTTCTAGAGTTTCTCGAGTTTGTGATAAGCTGTCTTTGTGCTGTTGCCTATTTCAAAACACTTGGGTTGTTTTTTATGGCTGTCCAGGGAAGTCTAAGGTTTCTTCTGTAAAACCTCAGCTTTGAGGCTTCAAGAAATTCCTGCTGACTCAAACAGCTCTAAAAGGGGTAAATACAGACACATATGACAGAATAGTACAAGTTAAAGACAATGTTCTAGGCTTTCAGGCTTATTGGGCATATAGGGCTAGACCTATGGGCACTTAAAGGATGATACAGCCAGCATCACGCCAGGCGCCTTTACTTGGCGGGATTTCACCTGGTACCTATTTGGGGCTGGGTCGACCTGGGAGCCAATGCAATTTGTTTGAAAGAGTCAAGCTTTTCAGGATCTGAACCCACGACTTTCCGATGCTCAGACGAGCATCTAGCCGCTGTTCTACAACGGCTACCACATAAAAGTGAGACTTGATATTTTTCCGAGTGACAGTCGTGTAGTGGCTAGATTGCGGTTCGGCACCGAATGGGTTGCATTAGCTATTGACTCTTTCCGTAGGGATCTTTAGTGCCTAAGGGCATCAGTTCATCGTCTCAAATAAGGCTTCTTTGCTCTCACTAAAAGATTTTAGTTGTTTTTTGTTGTTTAATTCACATTTTATATTAGAACATTTTACAGAGTCTGGCCAAGTAAGAAAGAGAGTGGCTTTCCGTGCCATTCATGCATCGTAAGGTCGCAGGACCTCTCCTATGTTGCAGGGGTGTTATGGTATCGTCTGGTGTGGCGTTCGATCAGCGTATGTAATATTTGTGGCAGGTGTTGTGATACTTTTTCAGGTGCAGTGCCTGTATACAAGTAAGAAGTACTTGAGTATCGAATCTGGAATTTTTCTGTATTTCTACGTGTGCTGTTCCCCCTCCACCCCCAACTTCCCAATCGCCTGAGACAAAGAAAGCACTTAACCGGACGTAGCAGCACGTGAAAATAATCACGCAAGCAAGCCATGAGGAGATGGGAAAAGAAGAAACGGGTAAAACGTTGACAATAAGGATAACGTGACTCCCCTGCAGCATACGAAAGGTCCTGCAACTTTACGAGGCACGAATGGTAAGGGAAATCATTTTCTTCATGGAAAGGACTTCGTAAAACGTACCCTTATATTTTATGCTTAAAGAAAAGCAAGGTTATAATTTTCAGTCGTCTCTCTTTCCCTCTCTCTCTCTTTCTCTCTCTCTCTCTCTCTCTCTCTCTCTCTCTCTCTCTCTCTCTCTCTCTCTCTCTCTCTCTCTCTCTCACTCTCTATGCCCCTCCCGCTTGTGTGTGTGTATGTGTGTATGTATGTATGTATGTATGTATGTATGTATGTATGTATGTATGTATGTATGTATGTATGTATGTATGTATGTATGTATGTATGTATGTATGTATGTATGTATGTATGTATGTATGTATGTATGTATGTATGTATGTATGTATGTATGTATGTATGTATGTATGTATGTATGTATGTATGTATGTATGTCTGTCTGTCTGTCTGTCTGTCTGTCTGTCTGTCTGTCTGTCTGTCTGTCTGTCTGTCTGTCTGTCTGTCTGTCTGTCTGTCTGTCTGTCTGTCTGTCTGTCTGCCTGCCTGCCTGCCTGCCTGCCTGCCTGCCTGCCTGCCTGCCTGCCTGCCTGCCTGCCTGCCTGCCTGCCTGCCTGCCTGCCTGCCTGTCTGTCTGTCTGTCTGTCTGTCTGTCTGTCTGTCTGTCTGTCTGTCTGTCTGTCTGTCTGTCTGTCTGTCTGTCTGTACCTTTTTGTTCCCCACTCAGTTTGTTACAAAGCTGTCGTGGTGGCTTTCAGTAGGTGCAGTTAATGTCTTGGAGCAATACATTTGATCTCATGAAAACATTCAGTTTTTTAAGTCTTCAGAGAAAAGCGAATTGATCCCAATATTGTTAGGCAGTGAGAAAACTCTTTCTGCAGCTGCAGAGGAATGAGGTAATGCCCAAAGACTAAGCATACATTGCAATATTATGACACCAGATTTAACAAATAAACTGCTGCCTACATTTGTTTATGTTAGCTGTCAGGTGATCCGCGAAACAATTTTTATTTTCTGTTTTGTTGGGTCTCGTATGTAAACAGGTTGAAGAGCATTGAGTTTGGATACTTATAACAGTCACACAAAATATTACTCCGGTGTAAATTTGTAGATGACACTTACCCCCTACAAGGCGAATGATTAGGGATGTTTTCGTTAAGGTCTGAGTGCGTCTCACAGAGAGCCAAAGAAATAACAGTTTGCATACACGTAAGCCAGATCTGTGAAACAGATCTGCACGCTTCCGAATGTCGTGGCTTCGTTTTATGGCTGCGTCGTTGATTTACCGGTTGCAGTTTTACAGAGAGCCCTAAGGGGTGTCAACGGAGCTATATAGTTCGTACTTTGTGCGACACTCTCAGCCGACCCCTGTCTTTTCTGGTTAGAAAAACCAAGCCATCTGAGTTATAAGCGCGTGCAGTGAAGTGAATCCTATCGAGTTTTAATGTTTAGTACTACGAACGGTCTCCTCAATGAACTTTAAGAGTTTATTGTCGTCATGTGACTGTGTATGGAAAGGGAGTTAACCGTGAAAATGTTGCAGCTAAGATCAAGCATTGCTCGAGTGATAAAACCAGATTACATTTTTAGTGTGAGTTAGTTGAGTTGAGTTGAGTCAGGAATTGACATCACAGCACTTGGGGCATTTCCGTGCTTGCTCCGTCCTCATCTTCATCAGCCAGCGCAGAGTTCCAATACTGATGGTACCGGTCACAATCTGGTCCATCTTGCCTTTCCTCTGAGTGACCAGTGAGGAGCAAAGAAAGGTACTTAGTAAAGCTTTTCGCTGTCGAGTTAGGCGCAAGAGAGCTAAACTTCACTTCCGCGTACAATGTTCTAAAGCAGTTGAGCTTGTGGGGAAAACGAGCTTAAACGGGCACGAAAACCACTGCATAAAGAGCTTCGAGTTGGCTGTGGACACAACGGAACCTCTCAGTGGATAGGCCTCGGTAGACTAGACCAAGCCCCTAGTGGAAAAAGAAAATACTTTTATATCCTTAAAGCCAAAGTTGTTCAATTGATGTCTGCAGGTGCTACTGCAAAATGCCAAAGTCTGTCTGATAAACGTCAGTCCGATGAACCAACAGTCTACTTGTCACTCTTGTTGTGCAGGTAGACGTATATTTGCTACCGCAGCGAAAATAAATATCACCTTAGCCTCAGTACCTATTGCAAAACCAACATTTTGTCTTGTCCGATTGTCCAATAAGCCCAGCAGGAGATGTCCGAGGCCTGTCGTCATGATCCAGGCCGGCCCGTCCTTTGTGAATGTCTAGGATGATAACACGCCTGAACAACTGTCGATGATGGACCCATCATCATCATCATCAGGTGCTTTGCCGACTGGCGTGGGAGATCATGCCTCTCCATAATCTGCGATCTCCTGCAGCATGTATCAGTTCGTGTGCCGACACACCTCCATGCCATGCAACAAGACTGTCAAGCATCTTCTCTCGTTGTCTTCCTCTATCTCCTTCCACAGATCTTTCCAATGGTCTCAACATGTTCTATTTTCCCTCTTCTCATAACATGGCCTTCTGATGTCTGTGATAAGTTGTCTTCGGGCTCCCGCCTCTTCCAAAACCTCTTGGTTGCTCTTTTTGGCTGTCCAAGAAATTCTAAGCATTCTTCTGTAAAACCACATCTCTGAGGCCTCAAGAAATTGTTTGGCCTGCCTTCCGACTGTCCAGGATTCACAGCCATATGTTAAAACTGGATGTATCTAGCAAGCAAGAATTATTTTTCTAACTCTCAATGACAAGGATATATTGCACAAGATGTTTTTTATTTTATAAAATGCAGTTTTTGCCTGTCCTATTCTGTTTCTTATCTCAGTTATGCATCTTCCATCTGATGTTATCCGTGTGCCCAGATACTTAAATTTATGTACTTGTCCTAAAATAACACCATCGACTTTTATTACACATTTAGGAATAATTTGTTTCTTTGATACCACTTCATTCTTCCCATTATTCAAACTGAGGCCCATTCTTCCACTTTCTGACAGCACAATGTCTATCACTTCCTGTAGTTCTTCCTGACTTGTTGCTATCAAGACTGTGTCATCATCATAACGTAAATTGTTTATATTGTGCCCTTCAACCACAATTCCGGGCATATCAATTAAAGATCTCATTATATATTCACTGTATTTTGAAAACAAATTAGGTGACAGTACATATCCTTGTAGTAAGCCACTCTTTATGCTTTGAAATGTACCTAAACAGTGGTTAATTTTTGGATCAAAAGGTGATTCCACTGGAATCCCCATTCACGTCGTTATCTGAATTCATATTCCCCTCTTTATGCTTTGAAATGTACCTAAACAGTGGTTAATTTTTATAGCTGCTGTTTGCTGCTAATACATATTCTTTATTATTCGTAGATCTTTCCCATCAATGTTTAATTTACCTAACAATTTGATTATTTCTTCGTGCTTCACACAGTCTTCTTTCTTCCACCAATTGCAGAATTTCTGTTGACATCCATTTCTTTTTTTGCAACTCTATGGGCTGGTGGGATTGTCTCTTTTGATGTCTGCTGAATTGACTCTCGCAACATATCCCACTGTTCATCAATAGTCTGTATATTTCCATTGCATTATACCGGTTTTGTACAGTGACATTGTACTGTTCCTTAATTTCTTTATCCGTTCTAAGAATTCCTAAATTTAACTTGATGTTCTGTGGTATTTTTCTAATTTTTTTTAGTTTTTTTCAAATTTGTTCTACGACTGGAACATGGTCACTAAAGCAGTCTGCTCCTGGTCTAGTTTTTGCTCCAACTAAGCTGCTCCGGAATCTTCTTGAAATCAAAACATAATCAGTCTGATTGCGGACATTATCACCAGGACTTTTCCAAGTCCACAATCTTCGAGGATGGTGTTTAAACCATGTGTTACCTATTATCATGCTGCGCGACTCAGCTCATGCTATTAATCTGTCACCTCTCACATCCTTTTATCCTAGGCCATAGCCACCCGTTATTCCGTACACTTTTTCACTTCCTATTTTCGCGTTGAAATCGCCAAGTACCATTGTTACTTCACAATTTTTGCATTGATCAACAGCCATCTCTAACTCGTCATTAAATGCGTCAATATCTTCCTCTGAACTATCTGCTGTTGGGGCATACATCTGTACTAAGTTGATGTCAAACGGTTTGCCGCGAAGTTTTAAAAAGGTACTCTATCTGACATTGTCCAAAATCCTTTCACAGTTTTTGAATTCTTCTGATCCAAAATAATACCAACCCCCTTTCTATTTTCCTTTCCACCCGAGTAAATAATTATATGCTGATCTGAATACTTTTCCCCTGCTCCTGGCCATCGCAATTCAAAATTCCTAATATGTCAATGTTCATTCTCTTCGTTTCCAGCTTGATGTTATCCAGCTTTCCGTTTTGTGCGAGTGTTCTGACATTCCATGTTCCAATGTTCAGGATGTTTCTACCATTTACTTTTTCTACAGTAGCTGGATGACGGTCGGGTATCACCCATAGAACAAGATGCTCCCTACCGGACGAGGTGATTCCACTGGAATCCCCATTCACGTCGTTATCTGAATTCATATTATTTTGAGGCATGATTTACTGGGGATAGTACAGCAGAGGTTTCCCCTTGACTTCCGCCGGTTTGTATATGGTTTGACTCCAATAGCCTTTGTCTAAAGAGACTTACCCTGCAAGGCAGCAGGGGGAGAGGTTATGGCGCCTCTTACCCGCCGATGGCCATGTCGTAGAGTTTTGAGGTGTTTTATAGAGTTAGCTATAGAGTTAACGATGGACCCACCTACTGATGATCGGTAGTCTCCTGTTGAGAATGCTCCCGCTGTAGAGGTCTTCTTGTTATTATAGTGACCAGGTCTGCAGAATTCGCTCACATGTATGTGGTCCCATTTGACGTGCTCACTGCGAGGACTGTACATACCTTATTTCATGCAAGTGGTTGTTGTTGTTGTTGTTGTTATCAATTCCACGGCGCATGAGCTTTCGCCCTATGCCGTGTAGTGGAATTTGCATGTTTTCACAAGCTGTTCTTTTCCTCTTTACAAGGTGTTCCACTTTTCTAGTCTCGGGGGAGTAGCATTCTTCTAGTCTCGTTGAGTTCTGGACACTCAAAAAGTTGATGTTAAACAGTTTCGTAGGGGTAGTTACAAAGCTGGCACTGGATGCAAGTGGTAATTGCGCCTGCAGTGTCCTGTTCCTAGACGGAAAATTACTGTATCTTGTTTTCTGTTGCGCCTGTTAATGGAATCTTAACAGAAATCATATTCAGGAGGAGATCGGAGCACTTATGGTCATTTTATATGTGGGATGAAGATTATATTGGACAGAAAAATTAGGTCGAGAGGTACCAAAGCTAATCATGTAATGGGGCAACTATCTCCCCTGTTGACACACAAGTAGATTCCCCGGAGTACTAATGTGAATCTTAGAACTATTTTTTGGCCAAAACTATGCTATCAATGCCACGCGGACACTTACATCCTCCAATGAACGTAAAATTGTTACAACAGAGATGAAATGCCTTAGAAGAGCAGCAGGAGTTTCATAGAAAGACAGAATACGAAATCACGAAATCAGACGAATGCTAGTAATACAGAATAAAGGCAGTCTTAAAGGTCAATAAAGAACAAAGAATGAAGTAGTTTTGACAACTAACAAGAATGCCCTGGTACTATCTGCCACCGCATGCCACACTAAAACGTTACAACGGGTATAGACCGAGTGGAAAAGATGAGCTGATGGCCTTAAGAACAGCCTTACAGAAATGAACATCAGTCTTAATAGTTCTCTTGACAGAGCTCACTAACGAACGTTACAAACCTCCCACCCCCCCCCCCTTTTCCCCCTTTCGATGAGGTACAAGGTGGGGAAAAAAGGAGAAGAAGAAGAAGAAGAAGAAGAAGAAGAAGAAGAAGAAGAAGAAGAAGAAGAAGAAGAAGAAGAAGAAGAAGAAGAAGAAGAAGAAGAAGAAGAAGAAGAAGAAGAAGAAGAAGAAGAAGAAGAAGAAGAAGAAGAAGAAGAAGAAGAAGAAGAAGAAGAAGAAAAAGAAGAAGATTATCTTTAAATGAACAATGAACAGTTGACAGAAGGCAAATGTAGTCCTAAAGGTACCAGGGATCACTTCAAAGATGCCCAGACGGAGACACAACAGAGAACCCTGGCTCTTGCTATGCTTGATGAGAAGTATCCAAACACCACTTGGACTCAGGTTTTCACCGACGGCTCTGCTACAGATGCAGTCAGAAAGGGAAGTTGTGGAATATACATTAAACCCCCTAGCAGTAGAGCAGAAACTCTCTCTCTCAACCAGCAGGTGACATCTGCACTAACTTCAGAGCTGAGGCAACTGCCCTCCTTTCTGCAGTCCAACATCTCATCAATCAAGAACACAGAGGGCACAAAATTTTTATACTTAGTGACTCATTGTCTGTTCTCCAAGCACTATCAAGCAAAAAACAAGACAAACTAATTGCAGATCTAAGGACTAACATTGGCTTACTCTCCAAGGAAGCAGAACTGGTCTTGCAGTGGATACCAGCCCACTGAGGTATTCAAGGAAATGAGAGAACAAATGAGTTGGCAAAAGCTGGGAGTAATCTTCCACAACCTCATCCACCACACAGCTACTAGGAAACCAAAACAGCGCTAAAGCAGTCTTTCAAGCGGGAGTGGAGAAGGCAGAATGGAGATTACAGACCAGAGAGTGACAGCATAAACAAACTCAACAAGAAAGAACAAACAACAATTTTTAGAATTCGGACTGGACACTGTCTTCTTCGAGCACACCTGTACAGGATAGGCATACAAGAATCTGCTGCCTATGATTGTGGAGCAGAAAGACAGACCCCTGGGCACATACTACAGTACTGCCCTTACCTCTCCCAGCAAAGACTGTGGATCTGGCCCAAGGGAGCCACATTGCAAGAGAAGCTATGGGCGACCGGTGGCGACCTTAAACGCACAATCCTATTTGTGACCCAGATGGGACTCAATGTTTAGCATGACTGATGTCGAACGCAGAGAAGAAGAAGAAGTTGACAGAAATAACTGAATGCACAGCAACGGGATTTTCCTGAAGTAAGAACCACACGATACTTGATGAACCCAGTGAAGCGATCTCTCCCACAATGTGTTTCGCTCCAGACGTATGTGATATTGTGCCCGTTGCCAAAATGGCATCCAGGTTCGTCAACTATTTAAGCCCTCAACAAGAAGCCGAGCTAGCTGACATTGCCAGGAGATTGGTGGCACCAGGAAAGGGTATTCTAGCTGCCGATGAATCCATCTCAACATGTGGCAAGAGACTGCAGGAAATAAACGTAGAGAACAGCGGTTAGTTTGCCCTTTATATTATATAAACTATAAGAGCCACAAATGCAGTAACCAGTGGTTGGCGCCTGGTACTTCTATTGTGGGCGCCGTATCTCCTTTGAGGGGGTGGGGGGGGGGGGGGGGGAGGGGATAACAGATCCAATATCCAATAACAAGCATATCGTTTGAGGGCTAAGTAAACGAGTGTTGTAATAATGGATATGTTGTATGGAAAGGAAGAGTTATCGCAGCTTAGCACTAAACCACAAGACAGCAACTACCCTATTAAGAACTAACAAACGGTACTTTCATTTTAGCTCACCACAAATACGGAGAACCCATAAATCCTTGGTAAAGTCCAATAATATAGGGGTGTTAACTTTTTAATGAACGCCGAGTAGCTCTAACGTTAACCCTAACGCTCCTATAACGAAAGAAGAAGAAGAAGAAGAAGAAGAACAACATCAACAACAACAACAACAACAACAACAACAACAATAAGAAGAAGAAGAAGAAGAGGAAGAAGAAAGTCAAAAATTACCTAGGCTACCAGGTCCACCCAGACTTGAGTGGGCACCGGATGCTGTCCCAGAAAGTAAAGGCCACCGGCGTGATGCTGACCACATCACTCATCTTGTGCTGATACGCCTAAAGGCGTGGAAAAGGGATCTTTACTTAATTTATATAGTGGGGGCTGGGGGGGGGGCGGGGGAGTGGATCTATTATTGTTCCCAAAAAAGGGGCCCTGTAACTGAAAACGGGGCTTTAAATCCTATTAGACATGAACTGCTGTAGGGAAACATTCACTGACAACATTCTGCCTTGTATTGTTGTATGTGGCTCTGCATGCGCGTTGTGCCGTGTGTTCAACAAGTGCACATGATGGTGAGTGGGTGTGAAAGTCGGTAGCTGAGTGAGTGATTATGTGTTTGTGAAAGTGTGTGTGCGTGTGTGTGTGTACATGCATGAGTGAATAAGAAAGTGAGCCACTGATTGAATGGTGTGCAAATAAGTAAGTGTGTGAGGCAGGGATTTATTGATTAATCTCCCCCGTGCGGATTCCGGTGCCCTGTTATAGCCAAAACAAGAATAGACCCACTGCCTACCCAAAAGCATACCGTAAGAGTCGACTGACTGGGAGCTTCCTTCAAAGTCGGAGTGCATCTGCCTGAGAGGCAAAGAACCTGCAGTCTGCATAAAAGTGAGTCAGATCTGTAAAACAGATGCACACGCAACACTCAGGTTCTGGAACAGGACTGCAGTCGGGAAGTGGATAAACAACAAGAACTTTTCGCCAGTTTACAGCTGGTGAACGCCGAAAAGAATAACAGAATAATTAAGCTAGTAAATGAATGCATGAATGAATCCAGAACTGACATCCCAGCACTGTGGTCATAGCTCTAATTTCAGCCATAGACCGCTACAGTACAACATAAACTTGTACTTGCTTCTAACAGCTTGAGGAATCCTTCATAACCATCTTTTTTTTCTTCTTGGACGGACTTCTAGTAATTCCCCCTGGTCTCTTGGTAGTGAGATTGGACCTCCGTGTGCAGTGTTGCGCACGTAAAATATCCCCTAGCAGTTGGAAACTGAAAAGAGTAGCCGAACGGCGCTGCCCGGGCAACATGTGGAGTGAAAAATCTACCCAAAGTATTTCAGGATTCCCGCCTATGCTACAGATCCTGTGCACTATGCTGAGCTTCTTTGGACTCAGACTTGCGTTAAAAAAAAGAACGGAGCACTTATGGGTTAATACCTGTGTGCCGTGATGTTGATGCATGGTTGAAACCTCAAACCTCAAACCTCAAACTAATGTTTCTTGATAACAGCATTAACAAATAGAAATATCGCCAAATGATCCGCCAAATGATCATATTACACGAATGTCATTCCATCAGAATAATATCATTGACCTTTCTCAACTTCAGTTTTCACATCGGATATCACAACATTATTTTCAACATTACGAAAAAAATGATAGGCGGGAAAAGAGAACCGAAGTTGCAAGAAAACCAATCTGGATTTCATAATGGTGGGGATCATCGGGGATGCAATAGGTACATTGTGATTTGTAGCTAGCGGAAGAATCAGACAGTGAAGAACTTGATTTAATCAGATAGAATGGTCTGGAAAAGCTTATTTGATCTAGTACCCTGGAGTACACTTTTGGATATAATGTAACGGGGAGGGATTCGGCATTCTAAATTAGATTCTTTCAAAGATGGAACATCAGCAGACAAAATGAGACCTCATTTAGGAACATTCCAGATGTAGCTCTGTTATAGCGTTATTCATTTGTCTTTGCTGGGCAAATGCTAGTGTACTGGGAAATACAAACGATCAGAGGGAAATGCACAAAGCAAAGGCAGCAGGTGAGGGTGCGATGGGATCACAACAACGCACAGGAGCTGCCGTAGTGTAGCGGCTAGAGTCTCGTCTGTGGATCGGATGATCGTGGGTTCGGATCCTGACTGAGCCAGACATTTTTCAGTTTTGCCTTGGTTCCCAGGTCGACCTAGTTTTAATGGGTACGAGACAAAATCCTAGGAAGTAAAGGCAATCGGCGTGATGCTGAGCACATCGCCCATGAAGTTCCGATTGGTTTCTTCTTTTGTATCCTCCTCCTTGGACAATAATAAAATAATTGTTCTTCCCCTTTGTCGCATATTTGACAAGGACGGTGTCCTCATTAGTCTTAACATGCATCAGTACATCATTAAGTGTAGTGGAGCCTATATGTAGATCTTTTACTTCCCAAAGACAATGAAGGAATAGTGAGGATATAATCAATATAAACATCATTATCATCATCGTCTTTATTATCATTACCATCATCGTTATCAAGTGCCTTGTCGATTTGTTGTGTTCGTGCACTTTACTAGATCTCTTTGCCACACGAAATAATGTATGTATTACAGAGGGAGTCATGGTGGCGGAGCGGCTAGACGATTGCCGCGGATCGGAAGGTCGTGGGTTCACTCCCTGGTAGAGCCGAACTTTTTTTCAAAATTGACCTTGGCTCCCAGGTTGACAGAGCCTTGAGTGGGTACCGGGTGCATTCCCGGGAAGTAAAGGCGGCCGGCGTGATGCTGACAACATCATCCATCTTGTGCTGATTGGTCTTTAAAAATATAGGTCTAGCCCTAAATGCCCTATACGCCTAAATGAGTGGAGAAGGGTCCTTTACTTACTAGACTTACTATTACAGAGGACAACAGGAGGCGATATCGAGAGCTGCTGTTTTCATGTGAAGACGCCATGGCCGAGCACGTCTCTGGGGTTATCCTGTTTGACGAGACCGCTAGGCAGTACGATTCGTTTGGGACACCGTTTGTTAAATGTCTGGAACGGAAAGGAATTATACCTGGAATCAAGGTAAGCACGTTTTGCATTGGCATTTGGGGTAAGAGGGAATGAACGTGCGGATTGGCTTGCTGGCAGGGCCACGGTAGATATAGGAAAAGCAGTGGCCCAGGCCGACATTATCAGTGCTCAGTGCTTAAGGAGCTGCGTTAGCGCAGTCGACAAGAGGCTCACTTTCAACTCCAGCTGCGACTCGCTGCAGCCACGGTGGGTATTCGAAACCGGGCGGTTCCCCAGTTTCCCCCAGCCTCTAGGAAATGGTTACCAGAGTGATACTCTGGGGTAAATGGAGGAACGTCGCTGTAGCTACAGAGTTTTATAGGTCCGTCGTATACAGTAATTGATTATTTATTCACTCTGGCGATCTTACCTTTGTAGGACAGCAGGTTAGGCGTTGGAGTCCGACTCGTAACTTCAATGTACCTCGATCGAACCTCACTGCTGGCTGCGTGGATTTTTATCATGGTATGCGCCGTCGCAGGTCGACCCAGCCTAAAATGGGTGCCAGGATGGATGTCATGGGGAAGTAAAGACGGTCGGCGTAATGCTAAACACATGACCCACCCAGTGCCGATTCGTCTGTAAAAATATGGAGTTCTCTTCCCAGGTGTCCGATGCTCCCAAGACGTTAAAATGGATAATTCTTCTTCTGCCTTTCTATCCCCCAATGGAGCATAGGCCCTCAACCAACTCACGCCAAGTCGCTCTATCCTTCGCCATTGCATGGATCTCTCCCCATGTCCTCCCCATCTTTCTAACTTCATTCTCAAGCTCTCTTCTCCATGTGTTTTTTTGGCCTTCCTTTATTCCTATGCCCCTGTGGGTTCCAATGCAACGACATTCTAGTGATGCTGTTCTCCTGTTTTCTCAATGTGTGTCCTATCCAACGCCAGCGTCTTTTCCTCACCTCTTGGTCCGCTTGAGCCTGTTTAGTTCTCTCCCAAAGCTCTATATTAGTAATTATATCATACCAGTTAATTCCCTCTATTTTGCGCAGGCACCAATTAGTGAATGTCTGTAATTTATTTTTAATTGCCTTAGTTGTTCTCCATGTTTCCGCCCCATACAAAAGTACTGATTTGACATTAGAATTAAAAATCTTTAGTTTAGGATTTATTTTAATTTCTTTTGACCTCCACAAATTCCCTAGTGCTATGAAAGCTCCTCTTGCCTTTTGTATTTTTATTTCAATATCTCTATTAGTTCCTCCATCTTTATCTACAAAGGGGTCTTTACTTTTGCTTTACTAGGTTGACAAAGGAGTTGTACCTCTTGCTGGCACACACGGCGAAAGTACAACGACAGGGCTGGATGGACTGAAGGAGCGATGTGATGAGTACAAGTCAATGGGCATTCATTTTGCCAAGTGGAGATGCGTTCTAAAGATTTCCAAATTCACTCCTTCCTATTTAGTAAGTTTTTTCTGCGTGTATCTACTTTCCAACTTGAATGTGCCCTTTTCAAAAACGTTTTAGCTTTTTTTTAATGAATGGTCATAAACCAATGATATTTGAATGTCTTCTGAATGTAGGACGCTGTGGTGCCCAAGTTAGTTCATCAATATTAGTTTCACATCTCTTTTTATTGTTTTTGCGGTTGATTTCTTGTTTTTCATACTACTACTCCAACTACTACTACTACTACTACTACTACTACTACTACTACTACTACTACTACTACTACTACTACTACTACTACTACTACTACTACTACTACTACTACTACTACTACTACTACTACTACTTCTATTACTACTACTACTACTACTACTACTACTACTACTACTACTACTGCTACTACTACTACTACTATTATTATTATTACTACTACTGCTACTGCTACTACTACTACTACTACTTCCACCACCACCACTGCAGCTCTCCGGTGGCTAGAGAAGAAAACGCATACACATGTCATAATTGTAACAGACTCTGAAAGCAAGCTACTAATACTACTACTACTACTACTACTACTACTACTACTACTACTACTACTACTACTACTACTACTACTACTACTTCTACTACTACTACTACTACTACTACTACTACTACTACTACTACTACTACTACTACTACTACTACTACTACTACTACTACTACTACTACTACTATTACTACTACTGCTACTGCTACTACTACTACTACTACTTCCACCACCACCACTGCAGCTCTCCGGTGGCTAGAGTAGAAAACGCATACACATGTCATAATTGTAACAGACTCTGAAAGCAAACTGAGAAAGGTGAAGACAGGGATGCTTCGAGAAGAGTGGCAAACTTAACTGGAAAGATCACGGGTAGTGAGCATACTTTGGGCTTAAGTGCGCTGTAATGATAATTATTATGTGCCGAATTGCAGATAAATATTATAATAATTTTGATATCATGTGGTATGTATAAAGAAATACTCAAAAAGTGAACGTCCATACGTAGGGGGTTTAAACCCCCCCCCCTCCCCGACCCAAATACTGTCCTGACCGACGACGAAGTCGTCTACCGACCAGCAAATGGGCGAAACAGTCGCCGATGTGCTTCCAGGTTCCGGCGCTTTTGATATTTACTTTAGTTAAACCGTGTGTCTGTTGTTCACAAATATAAATCTGTTCTACAGGCAATGCTGGAGAATGCCAATGTTCTAGCCAGGTACGCCAGCATCTGTCAACAGTCGGGTCTGGTGCCCATTGTGGAGCCCGAAGTGTTACCTGATGGAGATCACGACCTGGAGACTGCCAGAAGGGTATGGAAGTCATCCTCTTCCTAGTTTATCTAAGATACTCATATATTTAAAAAAATGTGTTGACTACAATGACCCTTTGATTGATTGATCGACTGATTGATTGACTGATTGATTGGCACCTTTCCTTCTTTCCAGATGATAGTGTTATATTGAACTCACAGCTCATGTCGATGGCGAGTGTGACTAGCAAGACCTGACCGCGTTAAGAAAAGTCTTTTACAATCCAAAGCACAAAGCCTGGGCAGTACTGTAGCATCCATATGTTGCCCATGCATCATGATCTCTCTCGACCTGCATTGTTTACTCTAGAGGAAAGGTAACACCACTACGTTCGGAACAAGGCATTCTGCAAAAGCTGCCAGATCAGAAAAGCACTGCTCTACATGTTCTTATGTCGGAGCTTCTCTCCAAGACCATTGCCAGCCAAGTCTGCCCTGCCATAACAAAATAGCGACCCTTTACAGCAGTGCATCTGTGCTTTACATTCCACCCTGATCGTTAGCTTTGTTTTCTTCTTTGGTTCTGTTCCAAAGTTTAATGTTAGTTAACCCAGTCCCAGATATTCTACAATCTCTCTTCTTCGCTTGCTTCTTACACCTCTTTGGGCGTCATGGGTGACACAGTGTTTTGGTTCTTGCCTTTTTTGCGACCTCAACCAACGACACGTCATGCTGTTGTATAGTGTCCCTGATGTTATCTTTCCATCTTGTTCTTGGTCTACCCTTTACCCTACGTTCGTCTCCTCTTTCGGCACATGCCTTGTATGGTAGAGCGTCACACGTCATTCTGTCTTAACGGGCAACTCATTTTATTTGCTGTTTTTCTATGTAATTTGTAAATGGTTTTGTGCCCACTTTTTCTCTTATGATTTCATTTCTCTTCATGATTTTGCCCCCTTTGTTAACTCCTGCAGTCCTAATCAGACCTCGCGCTTCCTGGGTCAGAAATATTTGTTAATTTAAAGTGAAACTTGTGTTGGGAGTATGAAGAGTTATAGTGATGATTTATTTCTACCGAAAGAGTTAAAAATCAACTGACAATTAGATATATTTTTATTTTTTATTTTTAAAATGTCAACTAAAATACTCAAGAAGGATATACTCTAGATGGCGTTCATCAGACAAGAATGGATTGTATCACTAAGCACTTAGTGAAGGCAGAAATAACTATCATGTGTGTGCCGGCAATGCTGATGTTCGAGGCAACGAAAGTGCTGAAAATCTGGCAGACACTGCTGGTGCTATGACTGGCTCAGTAGTGGATATACACGATGTCAACATGCCTTGTGTAGCTCTTAGCGCGAAGTCGAAGGCGGAAAAAGGAATGACGAGGCATTCATGTCCAGGCTGATGAATGTCTGATTGCAACCCAGAAGCGCAAGGAATTAACATTTCACCAAAGACACAAAAAGTTTGAGTAATCAACGCAGAACAGCCGTCGTCGGTTGCATTACGCTTGTGGAGCTACTATGGATGAGATCGGAGCCCTATGGATCTGTTCAGAGTGTTGTGATGATCGTCCTCCCTAGCTGAGTTGGTTTGAGTTAAGTTAGGAATTGACATCACAGCCCTCGAGGCATTCCCATGCGTGCTCTGTCCTCATCTTTAACAGCCAGCGCAGAGTTCCAGTACTGATAACACCGGTTACAATCTGGTTATCTGTCCGTCTTGCCTTTCCTTTGAGTGTAGTGAGCCGGCTGAACCCTCTGGGTACACCCAGGTGCCTCATTCTCTCCATGCCATAATAATCTTGTTTCTCTACTGATTCCGTTGCTTGTTCCCAAAGGGCCTTGACAACATCTGCCTTGTCATGTATCAATTCATCACCCAGTGATGCAGATCCAGCCAGTCTGTTTGCTTGTTCATTACCCACTACGCTAGCATAACCTGGATAAGAGATCTAAAGTATGCTCACTACCCGTGCCACCTAATCGTCCTCCCTAATCACTGGTCGTTATTGCTGATGTGTCTATTTGTTGTCCCAAATGACCAGATCACAGAGGAAGTGCTTGCATTCCAATACAAAGCTCTTGCTGACCACCACGTGTTCTTGGAGGGGACACTTCTAAAACCTAACATGGTCACAGCTGGTCAGAGCTACCAAGGACGGTACAACAGGTAGGAGCTCTAATGACCCACGTTGAATGGGGAAAGGTCATGTACTCTGTTGACTTCCAGGTCCACCAAACATGAAATGCGTGTCAGGTCATATCCTAGGATGCTAAGGCTGCCGATATGTTGCAGGCCACACGACAAACGTATAACTCTACTGGTCTGTAAAATGAGTGTTAAGCATTGCATGTCATTCACGACTATTGAATCTACATTAACAACAACAACAACTACTACTACTACTGCTGCTACTACTACTGCTGCTACTACTACTGCTGCTACTACTACTGCTGCTACTACTGCTGCTGCTACTACTACTATTACTACTACTACTTCTACAACAACAACAACAACTGCTACTACTTCTACTGCTACTACTACTACTACTACTACTACTACTACTACTACTACTACTACTACTACTACTACTACTACTGCTGCTGCTACTGCTGCTGCTACTACTACTATTACTACTACTATTACTACTACTACTTCTACAACAACAACAACAACAACAACAACAACAACAACTGTAACTACTACTACTACTACTACTACTATTACTACTACTACTTCTACAACAACAACAACAACAACAACAACAACAACAACTGTAACTACTACTACTACTACTACTACTACTACTACTACTACTACTACTACTACTACTACTACTACTACTACTACTACTACTACTACTACTACCACTACTACTATACTAATACTACTACTACGACCACCACTACTTCTGCGGCTGTGATTGTTGTTGTTGTTGCTGCTGCTGTTAATACTAATTTACTACATCTTCTGTGGTTTAGAGGTTAGTAAAACAGTCTTGTAGTCCGCCCGTGGATGCACAAAATTAGCTTTTCCGTTTTGAAAAAAGCTCGTTTTCGTGGCTTTGGAGCAGTGATAAGAGCGTCATTACATGGAAGAGACTGGGGTCTGACAATAGGATTTTGCTTTACAACTTTGGCGCATTGTTCATTTAGTAGTAGCGACAAGTAATCAAGGACCCTTTTTATGTCAGTGGCTAATGGATACTATGCTAGAGTGACATTTGTTTTTGTAGACCAAGCGATGCTTCGGGGGAGATATGGTGAACTTTACTATCAGCCAGCTTGACTTCCTGAGACATTATCTGGTACTATTATTAGGCTGGGTCTACCTCTGAGATCAGTTCTGAAGAAAATCTGCAGGCAGGTGATCGTCTAGTGGCTACGCGTGTGCAGTTTCCTGCCAACGTGAAGGTATTGCAGCAAACCTTCTGGTCGAGAATTTTTTTTTTTTTTGTGGGGGGGGGGGGGGGGGGGGGGGGGTACTTTCTAACGGAAGATACATAAGAACAAAAAAAAAAATGTAAGATAAGTTTGGGGTGGCGCAGCGTCTAGCCCGCTTTTATATAGTTCTGATGGCCGTGTTTTCAAGGCGTCTTGCTTGCATCTTTCCTGAAGGAAAACACATCGATCGGTTTCAACCAACTTGAACAAAATAAAATGTCAGTCTTTACCAATTTAAAATTTAAAGTGGAGAGCATCGACTTCTTTGCACCAGGTTTTACCCCACATGGCTCAGTCTCTCTCAGGAGAACGACTAGCGGTCTACCGAAAGCGCCTCTCATAGTGAACTCCTAGCTCCGGCGACATCTCCAGAGATCTCCGCAAAATTGCACTCATGAAGTGAAGTACACAGCCGTGATACGAACCCACGATCTTCAGAGCGTGAGACAAATGGCTTGACCACTTCGTCTCGAGGGAATCAATCCTGGTGCCTAATAATCTCATTTTAATTGTTTATGTCCAGCCTTGAAGACAACTCACCGGCAGCTGTCAATTCTCGAAAAATGAAGTTTTCACTTCTAAAGGGCTCCTTAAGTAAATGTGGCAGTAAATGAGTTTTTAAGAGACCTATCTTAAAGTAAAGGATCAACGGCTCCCGTAAGAAAAAAAAAATGCCAAGCTGCCCCAAACTAGAGACAGTCGAGCCATTAGATGGAAAAGATGGAGTGCTGGAAGTGGAGGATGACGATGTCAGCGAGGCGGACCTTGAGGATCTAGACAAGGATGAGTTGTGAGAGGAACAGAAGCACACACTAGGCACATCACACCGTATATTTACTGGCTGCATCATCTGGTCATTGTTATATCATCATCATCATTGTTCACTTACATTACAGTTGTCATCTTTGTTTACCTACTGGGTGACAGAGGATGACCCGGGAACTATAAGCCAGGACGACAAAGGATAAAGAAACACACGAAGACAAGGCAGAAAGGAGCAGTCTGTAATTGAAGACAGAAACATTACGGCCAGACCATAAATAGAACCGGAGCCTGTCGGCGGCTTACTGCCAATCGTATGTTGAACGTGATCGTGATAGAAGTAACCTGCGGTTCAGAACAAACGGGCAAAGGAGGAAACTGGGGTACATCATGACATTATGAAAGTTGGAGGGAAGGAGCGGCAGAGGCGGACCGAAAAAAACAGAATCTAGATCGTTTGACATCATGGCATGGAAGATCGTCGGTGTCAGAGATGACTGAAAGTACACGAGACAGAATGTTGTGGAAAGACGTGACTACCAACTCCACACAGCATTGACTTTAAGAAGAAGAAGAATTGTCTTCGACATAAAGGTGACTGGTGTGATGCTAGCAAAATTAGAAATCTAGCAGGCTCGCCGGCAAAAAGAAAACATGGAGGGTTTTGGGAAATCCGGGGGTGGGGTTGGGGAGGGGGGGGGGTTATCCTCGTGCCTTTAATCGCATTTTAATTGTTTGTGTCCAGTCCTGAAGACAACGCAATGGCCACCGTGCAAGCTTTATATCGAACTGTCCCGGCTGCTGTAGCTGGGGTTGTCTTCCTGTCTGGAGGTCAAGGAGAAGAAAGCGCTACCATCAACCTCAACGCCATCAATAAGGTGCGATTACAGCTTCAGTTTAGCGTAGCGGTTAGACACTCGCTTGCAGGCCCGAAGATTTTGAGTTAGAATCTGCATCAAGTGTTAATTTTTTTTTTTTTAATTATTTTTTGACTTTCTCTCCCAGATCGACCCAGACTAAACAGGGTACAAGGTAATGTTCTGTAGAGTGTAGACGGTCAGCGTGATATTGACTTCAAAGCCAACCAAGTACTGATTGGTGTATACTAATCTGAGGCTAGATTTTTGTGTTCTATTTCCCACTGACATAAAGAAGATGTATTAGTTCCACTGACATAAAGAAGATGCATTAGTTCCACTGACATAAAGAAGATGCATTAGTTCCACTGACATAAAGAAGATGCATTAGTTCCACTGACATAAAGAAGATGCATGAGTTCCACTGACATAAATAAGATGCATTAGTCCCACTGACATAACGAAGATGCATTAGTTCCACTGACTAACGAAGATGCATTAGTTCCACTGACATAAAGAAGATGCATTAGTCCCACTGACATAACGAAGATGCATTAGTTCCACTGACATAAATAAGATGCATTAGTTCCACTGACATAAAGAAGATGCATTAGTTCCACTGACATAAAAAAGATGCATTAGTTCCACTGACATAAAAAAGATGCATTAGTTCCAATGACATAAATTAGATGCATTAGTTCCACTGACATAAATAAGATGCGTTAGTTCCACTGACATAAAGAAGATGCGTTAGTTCCACTGACATAAAGAAGATGCGTTAGTTCCACTGACATAAAGTAGATGCATTAGTCCCACTGACATAATGAAGATGTATTAGTTCCACTGACATAAATAAGATGCATTAGTTCCACTGACATAAAGAAGATGCATTAGTTCCACTGACATAAAAAAGATGCATTAGTTCCACTGACATAAAAAAGATGCATTAGTTCCAATGACATAAATTAGATGCATTAGTTCCACTGACATAAATAAGATGCATTAGTTCCACTGACATAAAAAAGATGCGTTAGTTCCACTGACATAAAGAAGATGCGTTAGTTCCACTGACATAAAGAAGATGCGTTAGTTCCACTGACATAAAGAAGATGCATTAGTTCCACTGACATAAAGAAGATGCATTAGTTCCACTGACATAAAGAAGATGCATTAGTTACACTGACATAAAAAAGATGCATTAGTTCCACTGTCATAAAGTAGATGCATTAGTTCCACTGACACAAAGATGATGCGTTGGTTCCACTGACATATAAAAGATGCATTAGTTCCACTGACACAAAGAAGATGCGTTGGTTCCACTGACATATAAAAGATGCATTAGTTCCCATGACATAAAGAAAATGCGTTAGTTCCACTGACACAAAGAAGGTGCATTAGTTCTACTGACATAAAGAAGATGCATTAGTTCCACTGACATAAAGAAGATGCGTTAGTTCCACTGACATAAAGTAGATTACGTCTAGATGACGTAATAAAGGTGGTATAGTCCCACTGACGTTAAAAGGTGGTTTATTCCCACTGACATAAAGAAGTGCTATACTTCCACTGACTTAAAAAGGTGCATTAGTTTCACTGACGTTAAAAGATGCCTTAGTCCCACGGACCTAGAAATAGGGCTTAGTCCCACGGACGTAAACAAGTCCAATAGTCCCACTGACGTAAAACAAGGTTCATTACCCTTACAGTCAGTGTATCAACCCTTCTTTGGAGACAATCGTATCTCATTGTTTATCCTGAACTGGGATATCAGGGATTTCCCCTTGTCAAATTATGGGACTTCCCGCTGGCTGCTGAAAATGCAGGCATTACCCCAAGTTCCTTGCGTTGGTTCTTCCCTTAAACTAAGAAGGTGGAAAGGAAGGGGGAGGGGTGGTGCGTGGTCTTGAGGTATGGTGCGGCTGAGTCCGAAGAAGCTCAATAAGGTGCACAGGCTCTGTAGCACCGGCGAGGATCCTGAAAGACTTGGGCAGACTTTTAACTCCAAATTTTGCCCGGGCAGCGCCGTTAATCAACTCTTTTTGATTTCCAGCAACCAAAGGAATTTTTTTTTCTACGCGTACGACAATGCACATGGGTGTTCGATCTCAGAGACCAGGGTAATTACTAGAAGCCCAAGTCCAGGTCCAGGTGAAAAAAAATCCCAGCCCTCACCGGGGATTGAACCCGGATCCTCCAGCACTCGAGGCTGACACCATTCCTTGAGACCACGCTTTCCCCTGACATTATGTAAAAACATGAAAAAAAAAAATTAAGGCAAATTAAATGAAATTGGTGAAATATTTCCATACATGGTATGCCAGGAATATCGATTGGTGGGTATTTTGTTAACCACCTGTGATATGCTGACGATATGGTTGTGATTGCTGAAAATTAAACACAGCTGCAAGAAATGATGGATATAATTGTAACGGAGAGTGATAAAAAGGGTCTTAGTTTGAATTGCAGAAAATCAGAAGTAATGGTAATTACAAAGAAAAAAGGACACCCTAAAATGCAACATCAAAGTAAACTAAACAAACCTCAAGCAAGCTGATATGTTTTAAATATTTAGGTACTTTGATAACGTCAGATGGGAGATGTATTAAAGACGTTAAATATAGAATAGCTTGAACAAAAGGTAGCATTTTACAATAGAAAGAATATTTTATGGAATCTTTCTTTGTCAATTGGGACGAGAAAAGAGAATTCTTAAAAGCTATGTGAATCCTATATTGATATACGGAAGTAAATCATGGACAGCTGGTAAATTAGTAAAAACTTTTTTGAAAGCTGCGAAGGTGTGGTTTTATAGATGAATGACGGGAATACCCTGGACAAACAGAAAAAGAGTAACAAAACTGACTCGCGAAGAAAACTGATTGCCCACATCAGAAGGCGACAATCGAAATTCTTTGGTCATGTTATGATATGGAGAAAACTGGAGTACATCGGGACACAGGGAAATTTGGAGAGGAGGAGAGACAGAGACAGAGAGCTAGAGGAAAAATTTTGGACAGTCTGAAATCATGGCATGAAGGATCATCTATGTCAGAGTTTATTGAAAGCACACGAGAAAGAAGGTTGTGGATCGACATGACTACCAACGCCACAGGACATCGACTTTAAGAAGAAGAAGGTGTCGGTTAAACTAAATGCTTCGAATCATCGCAACACGTTTGTTTGTCATTGTAATTTTGTTACGTCGACCTGTACTCTGTGTGTTCCAGTTGTTTATATTTGCACAGTTTTGCAGTTTAACCCATGCCATTTGTGTATATGGTCATTTTTCGACTAGGTTCCTTTGCGGCGCCCGTGGCCGCTAACGTTTTCCTTCGGACGTGCTCTACAAGCCAGTGTGCTACAGGCATGGCAGGGTAAAGATGAGAACAGGAAACATGCTCACGACGAACTCCTGAAGAGAGTTAAGGTAGGGTTGCCATATTATGATCTTTCAAAATGAGGACACTCCTCCTAACATCAAATTCTATTTAAATTGTTTTCAATGTATGTTCTTTTGTTGACCTGATCAATTTTAAAATGTCTTTGTTTAGCATCAAATGTCCAGATAATTTCATGGAATTGAAATGTTTGAAATTAAATTTTACAAATGAAATTGGCTTCACTGAATCCACATTAAGATGTATTCTCTCACTGGGTATTACGTCGGTAATCCAGACTGAACGGGGAAATCGCCCTGTAAGAGTTTTATAGAGAGGGTTCATGCCGACTGGGTTTCACCCATGACTTGGTTATGACCTATCCCCGTCCTCTTGGCCACATCAGTGCAGTAGAGCTACACCTTGATCTTAGCCAGATGGTCCAGAAGGAGAAGCTTATTTAGTGCGATGGATTTAACTCCAAACAAAGTCGGTGTACTATTTTACTCCTTCACATGCTTTCTTCTTGGCATTAATTGATCTCATTTCCCATGCTGACTGAGCCTCAAATGGGTACTAGCAAATGTTATGGGAAGTAATGATGGCTGACATGGTACTGTCACAGGATCTATTCATTAATGTACTGATCTACACAAACATGGCGCCGGCATCTTCATCTGTCAGCTGGTCCTGTACAGAACGGCGCGTCTGAAAGTCTCTTACTAACCAAATCTACAGCCCTATGTGGTTTCATATTCAATGTGTCTTCAATGTCTTGTTTTCCCCTCTGCCTCTGCCTTGTTGTCCGGAAACTGTAGCCTCCATCACCGTTGTCTCCAAGCCGCCATGCCTTTCAACATGGCCGAAATACCTCAGTTTCCGGGACAGGGTGCTGTTTATGAGACAATGCTCCTCGATGCTAAGATCATGTCGGTTGTCGATGTGTTTTCTTCTTCTTGGTGCATGGTATTCTCAGAATATTTCTCCAGCATTTCAGTTAAAAATGTTAGTAATCTGTTACATGTTTCAGGATAATTGAGTACCCTATAGGACAAATATCATATTCAATATAAGATACTGTTATTAACATTTAGGTGATTATTTCATTTTTTTCTTTATAAATCTGTGCCACTTATGATCTCCTAACATCTCCTTTTCAACTACTTCTGTCGTGGGAATGACCGAGAAAAAAGGTTGACCCTTAGATAACATATAGTATCATAGGAAGAGTAGAGAGCGACAGAAAGAGACACATACTGACAGAGAGAGAAAGAGAAAAAGAGAGAGAGAGAAAGAGAGAGAGAGAGAGTAGGATGGACACACACACATACACACACACAGACACATATACCGAATAAAAAGATAGCAACGCAAAATGATGGATGGGAGGGGGGGGGACAGCAGAGGGAGAAAGATAATGAGGTACACTGATAAAGAAAGACATAAAAAAGAGAGAGGGGATGAGTTATAGGTAAAAAGGAAGTGAGAGAGATAAACCTAGTCAATGTGTGTGTGTGTGTGTGTGTGAGTGTGTCTTGGAAAAAAGTGGTGGTGTAGAGGGAGTGGGGGAGGGTGTAGGGGGTTGGACAGTTTGAAAAGAAAAAGCAAAAAGAAAAAGAACGTTTAGGGCGCGAGAAAGTAAAGACAGAAAAAGATAGCGAGAAGGAAACATAAATGGCGAAACAGAAAAGCATAGTAGAAATTATAGGAACAAAATAAAAAAAAAAAAAAGATAAACAGTAAGAAAAGGTCAGAGGAAAATAGAAATCATGTTAAGAGAATGAAGGAGAGAACGCGGAATGTAACATTAAAAAAAAAGGAAAGAAGACCAAAAAATAAAGGAGGGGGGGGGGAGGAGAGATAGATAGAGAGAATATACACTGTATTTAAAAAAAAATGATAAAATAAAAAAAAAAAACAATAGTGGGTGGAAAAGGTTGAGAGAGCAAGAATGAGATAAACAGGCAGATAAAAGGGGGACAAATTCATATGAGCCTTATGCCCCTCAATACTTTGTAAACTAGGCCGTAGTTCATACTTCCCACAACTTGAAAATGATTCCTACTCGTTGACCACACGTCTGTCATCTTCAGGCAAACGGACTGGCAGCTCAGGGCAAATACCAAGGAGGGTTAGAAGGAATGGCAGCGGGTAAGTCCTTATTTGTCAAGGACCACGCTTATTGAAGAGAGACAGCCAGGAATCAGGGAACGGTTGCCATCAACAGCCAAGAATCAGCAATCATCAGTTAAAGATCATTGATATTGAACAAAGCCTTTGCTTCGCGAAGAACACAACAAGTTTCATTGCCAAGAAAGAATTTTCTGGAAAATGGAAACTCCTGTTACCCAATAATTAAATATGTTATTCATCGTTGGAAGTTGGAGCTGTCTGCGAAACGTTTACAGCATCTTGTGTTGTCCACAGCAACATCAAATAAAAATTATTCAACAGATATCGCTGATGTTATTACGTTCTAAGCAAATTAAACTTTAGTGCTTTATTAATATCCTACCCCAAACGAGGAGAGTTCACAGGTCACTGGACAGTCTAATATTTAAGGGGTGGTAGACAGGATGCAGGCTGTCGTGGAACCTAGGCTGCAGGCTTTCGTGGGACCTAGGCTGCACTCTCTCGTGGGTTGGGGTTAGGGCAAATTTTAGGGGTTGTTAAAAGCATCAGAAAGCCGGGAAACCCAGTCTTACGAACCCCTAAAATGTTAGACTGTCCTGTGACGTCATCTGGGGTAGGATATTAAGAAAGAACTTAAACTTTAGCTAGATAATATTTTGATTAGTTTATATTTACTGAGATGCCTTAGCTTCACAAAGAGCCGCTGTGTTGAAATCACAGTAACCTGGAAGCTACTGCAGTACAGATTGTTCTACTGAAGTACATGAAGAGCCTAAGTGAATCAGCTGTTGCGTCAAGTCTACAGATTACATGTCTTTTGGTTTAACAACCCATTATTAAAAACACTGAAAAACTAAGAATGAAATGGTTTAGCCATTTGATGTGGATGAATTCAACGATGCCAACAGCGAGAGTGTACAATATAAAGCTTCACTTGCAAGGTCACGGGTAGTGAGCATACTGTGTAGTGGGTAATGAACAGGCAGACAGATTGGCTGTATCTGCACCACTGGGTGGTGAATTGATATATGACAAGGCAGATTTTGTCAAGGCCTTTTTGGACCAAGCAACAGAATCAATAGAGAAACAAGATTATTATGGCCTGGAGAAAATAAAACACCTGGGTGTCACCAGAGGGTCTGGCGGGCTCACTACACTCAGAAGAAAGGCAAGATGAACATGTAACTAAATTGTGACAGCTACCATCAGTACTGGAATTCTGCGCTGGCTGCTGAAGATGGGGATGGAGCACGCATGGGAATGCCCCGAGTGCTGTGATCTTAATTCTTGGCTCAACTCAATATAAAAGTAGAAACACTAAGAGGTAGGGAACGACCAAGAAGAATAAAGACTGAAGGAGCCACTGACTCTTTAAGACCACCCATCATCATCTGTTAACATGCGATCTGTGTAGTGAGAAGACGAGCAAACGACATAATTTACGCTCCCCGGTTTCTGAAACCACCTGAATAGTAATCAATTTAAAATGTAGCTAATGTATTGCCTTCACGGGAAATGCATCTCGCCTTCTAGTTCGTGTTGGGGATATACGTGGATCAAAAGCGAGATTTTCCTATAATGAATTTTTAAATTAGAATTTTACCGCTACGTGCAATGCAAACAAGAAAACACTTCAGGATATTGGACGTCTGCTATGTCGCGGACGTCTGGATGAAATACCATTGGACGAATCGATTCCCAGCTGGAATTCCGATCCACAAACGAAAAGAAATATTTGGTAAAGTTGGTCCCATAGAAAATACTACGTGGGAGCTCTGCAGTGTGCGGATTTCAACACTATAGACCAGTGATTCCTAAACTGTGCGCTGTGGCGCCCCGACGAGCCGCGACCTCTTCACAAGGGCGCCGCGAAATATTGTAAAAGCTTCATTCCTAATTTAACTAAGACACGAATAGTCATGCGGTTTACGTGGCTCGGGCGTTGCGAGTCCGTCTCGTAATTCCAACGTACTGCGATCGAAACCTACTGCTTGGCTGCGAGAATTGTTATGATGGTACGGGGCGTCGCAGGTCGACCCAGCCTAAAATGGGTACCAGGATTATGTCCTGGGGAAGTAAAGACGGCTGGCGTAATGCTGACCACATTACCCACCTAGTGCCGATTGGTCTGTAAAAATATGGGTGCTCTTTCCATATGCCCGATGCGCCTAAAGGCCTTTTACTTTTACGAATAGTCATACTTTTACTTAGGCTAGGGCGCCGCAGAAAAATGTTAATTGAAAAAAGGCGCCGCGACAAAGACAAGTTTTGAAACAAGGATATGTACCAATGCTCGTCGACGTGTGGTCTGCATCATGTAGGATAAAACCTGATTCTGTGAAATAATAATCTCTTCTATAATCGTTTCATCTTGTTTAGAAACCTTCAAAAATTTAGATTACTGATTACGATTTAAGAATCAACACAGGGAATACCCATAGATGCCCCGTCTCCGCAGCAAATGTCTGATGGTGTTGATGCTGTTCCCCTAGCTTACTAATAATACACACGACGTTCTTTTCCTCTCACATGTCCCACCTCTCCTTATCCACGCCTAATTCTTTGTTCACACATTCTTACACATGTCTTTATAAAGTTTTCTTTGTCCAGTGATCATGTGGCTGTCGCCTTTGTAGCCAGAGATTACGCTCTTTTGTTTGCTCTTCGAAGATTTCCAAACAAAAATTCATTTAAAATTAAATAAAAAATTCATTTTTTAAACTATTAGCAAAGGCAATATATATATATATATATATATATATATATATATATATATATATATATATATATATATATATATATATATATATATATATATATATAATCATGTAGCAGGTCCTTTGTAGAACGTCGCTCTCATCACAGTCTGCCTGAAAGAAACTCGGTCTCTCGCCAGTTCTCCCGTCTCATGCATTTTCACATTCAAGGAGTCACTTATATCCTGTGCCCATCTTCGTGTCGGTCGGCCCCTGCCCCTCCTTCCTGGTACCATGCCTTCTGCTATAATTTTTTTCCAATCCGTCGTGGGGCTTGGTATGACCAAAATATTTCAGCTTTTGAATAAGGATGCTGTTTATTAGCCAATCTTCCTTGATTTTCAGATCTTTTAAGATGTCAATGTTTCTCATCTTCTTTGTCCAATATATTCTGAGAATCTTTCTATAGCATTTCAGCTCATGAAATGGGGAGGGGAAAAAAACATACTGCAATGAAAATTATCACCAGCACATTTGAGGAAGTAGGTGTATCTAAAAATGGAATTTCTAATAATATCAACAGATATAGCTACAAATGTATGTTTATATTCTCGAGCTTGTTTGCACACTAGCTTACCGACAGGACAGCCTGAACACACCTTTAACAAACCGGTTTTGAAAATATGTTGGGGGGGGGGGGGGTGGTGGGGGGGGGGGAGGTAACTACAGTCATGCTAATACCAAAGAATTCCAGTGAAATGTGGCTGAAAAGCTTAACGAAAAGGGGAAGCTCCAACAAAAAAAAAAAAAAATTGAGTGTCTATTACAGAGACAAAATATTGCCTTAAACAGGTACCAAAACTACTTAACGTCAGAGGAAATAAAAACCAGATTACAGTCCCATGCAAAAAAAAAAAAAAAACATAGCCTAGCAAAGCCAGACTGCGGACTAAGTGCTGTTTCTGTGTAACCACACGACGCCATCTCTCTCCTAACGTGCTACAAATTAATCGAGTCATCGTCCTTTCACCAAGACAGTTCAAGCAGAGTTCATAAGTACTTGAGAAGACATCAATAACTTACAACGTCATTTCCGCTTAGTGCTGTGGAGAAATCATTTTTTTCTTCTGTTTCTCTTTCTTCTTCTCCTTTCTCTCCTTCTTGCGCTTTAGCAAAGGCGGTTGTAAAGTTGTGATATGATTTGCAGGTAGACCGTGCTAACTGGGCCCTTCGGTTTAACACATCGTATTTAAAGTCGCATATGAAGCGACTGAGCGCGCCCTGGCTCGGTTGCCGATCATCTGATAGACTGCGACGCCTAGCGGCACAAGCAGATTTTGACAAAAGAATTTAAAGTGAAGTAAAGGGACGCTTTCAATACCTTCAAACGTATCGGGCATAAAGTACCAGAGCTCTGTTCTACAGACCAAACGGCACTCGGTGGGTGATGTAGTCAATATGACGCCGGCCGCCTTGACTTCACAGGACTTCACCTCCTACCCATTTAAGGCTTGGGTCGACCCGGGAGCCACGATCATTTTCTGAGAAAAGCGCAGCTCTGTCAGGACCTGAATCCACGACCTTCCAATCCGCAAGCCGGTGTCTAGCCACTACATCACGGCGGCTCCCGCATAGTATTTAATGAAACTAATTATATGCCGCCTTTACGGCATGCTTCTAAAGAGGCAGTGGGTCTATCCTTATCCTTTCCATTTTCCCTAATAGGGCCTCATAGGACGCTCACGGAAATTATGGTGGAATCATCTTTACATTCTACGGATGGCTCTAGGAACTAGGCTTATTAAATGTATTCAATATCGGGAATTAACAACGAACATAACTTTATGCAATTGTCTGTTGTTACATTATAATGTGACCTTTTAGCAGTGTGCATTAATTTTTTTTCACTAGTGACTCTATTGTATTAGACAGTTTTTTTGAAGGGGGAAAAAAAGGGGGGGGGGGGAAGGGTTTGTTTTGCGAGAAAAATAAATCGTCATGATCAACCATCATCCCCGAAGTTATAACTGGTATATAATTGTGACCAGATTATGTTATATATTTATGTGCTTAGCCTTGCTCGCCATCAAGTAGCTCTAGGGAAAAAAAAATCTCTTGCAGTAATAATGCGATCAAAGTAGACAGACTCAAATAGTGTCCTGACCGGCGACGAAGTCGTTTACCGGCTAGCTAGTGGGCGATCTGGTCGCCGATAGACAACTGTTTTGTTTAACTTATTGTTTAGGTTGATTTTAATACGCAAATATTCATTCTTGTACGAGCCGAGCAGTTTCCCTAATGGTCGTACCAGAATTTAGAGTTCATTTTCACAACCAGCATAGGACTGCAGGCAACCTCTGGCTGTTGCAGTCGTTAGGAAGTTCCCTAATTATAACTTCTTTGGGCTTTGAACGGGTATCTGCCCTGCTAGGCTACCATCCAGATTAATGGTTCGGTTTTCAAAGGGAAGAAAAGTGCCTGGCGGTTCGTAGGGAAAGCCAGTGAAAATCTTTAGCGCAAAACAACCTAGCATGCGATGCCAGCACGTTTAGCAAAAGAATGGAAGTGGAGGCGGTAACTGCAGCTTTCTGGTGGCTAGAGAACAAGATGCATACACATGTCATAAATGTAACAGACTCTAAAAGTATGCTGAGAACGGTGAAGACAGGGATGCTTCGAGCAGAGTGGCAAGCTTCACTGGGAAGGTGAGCATACTTTGGATACTTTCTCCAGGCCATGATGGCGTGGTGCGGAATAAAGAGGCAGACAGATTGGTTGGATCTGCACCACTGGGTTATGAATTGATACATAAAAAAGCAGATGTGGTCTGGGCCCTTCGGGAACAAGAAACGGAGTCAGAAACGAAACAAGATTAATATGGCCTGGTGAGAATGAGGCACTTGGGTGTAACCAGAGGGTCTGGCCTTCTCACTACACCAGGGGAAAGGCAAGACGGACATAAAACAAGATTACGACCGGTACCATTAGTATCGGAACTCTGCGCTGGCTGCTGAAGATGAGGACGGAGGACTATGGGAATGCCCCGAGTGCTGTGATGTCAATTCTTGACTCAGCGCAGCTCAGCTCATCCAGTATGAGATTCTCCAACCTCAGGACAGATTAGTAAATCCCAAGGGACAAAACCCATCGATTGATCGACCGACCAGCATTTAGATCCGGTCTGATTTGTGTTTTTCAAAGTGAAGCCTCGTGTTGTCCCAACGTTGAGTATTCTTCAATGTAAGTTATGGTTCCTTTTTGAATTGCTCTAATAATAGATGACTTTTCCACGCCTCCAGATGCATAGGGGTAGACACATATTTTTAGAATAATCCGTACGCGATTGGGGATATGGTATCATGCCGGCCGCTATTACATCCCATGACTATACCTCCTACCCATTTAACACTGGATCGACCTGGGATCTAAGGTATTTTTGAAAACAAAACTCTGCTCCGTCAGGACCTGAACTAAAGACTTTCGGATTTGCAGGAAAGCTTTTAGCTGTTACACCACGAGGGCTCATACCATAGACTGTAAGTTTGTTTAATTTCTAATATGCAGTTCTCTTCTTGAGAATGAATGAATCCAATAATGACATTATTGCACTCGGGACATTCCCGCACATGCTCCGGCCCCTTCTTTAGCAACCAACGAAAATTTAGCTAGTAGTACCAATTGCAACCTGATTTAAAGCCCTTCTCTGTTTCTCCTTCAGTGTTGAATATCTTTCAGAACCTCTACACATCCTCCGTTAAAAACATCTTGCTATGTTTCGAGTCCCTCTCTGTTCTTGTGCACTGTTAATTTGATCCCATAGAGCCTTCACCACAGCCGCTTTATCATACTGTAGCTCTCAGAGGAGCAGCAGCAGCTAATCTAACAGCCTGCTCGTTACCTCGCACACTAGAATTTTCTGGAGTAATAGTACAGCCGGGTTGATTCACGGCTTTGCACATGGGCTTATATGTTGATCGAGAGAGCTTTGAGGTTTATTGTAGTTTTCACATACATTCACGCTCAGTCTCTTTTCCACTACATTAGTCACGTAATAGTGTCTAGATACTTCCTGCTGTCCCCAAGGTGGTGGATTTAAATCGGTTTGACATGTCTAGCTTATCGGTATAAGCAACCAGCAGTATGCATACAAAAAAGCCACGTTTAAAAAAAAAAAAAAAAAAAAAAAAAAATAAGTGAAGATATAACTCATGTTCTTGGACAAAATTAGAATTCAGAATGGACAAGCAATCAGAGCTGTCAGCGGAATTTTACAGTCAGTCAACGCCAAAATGATAACCTTTTGAAATCTCTTTTTATATCCTTACCAAAAACACCTGGTGCAGTTATACGTGGAGAACATCGAACAATTAGTTTAATGGGTCATGTTATTAAAATATTATTGAGAATGAGTAGGAGAAGAACAGGGTGTAAAATTTAACCAGAGATTAGAGAAGAGCGATATGGATTTGTTAAAGGTACAGGAACAAATAAAGCCAAATTTATCTTGAGAAATCTTTCAGAAAGAACGACGAACAGAGATCTGTATTAGTACTTCACTAATTACACTAAAGCATTTCATAAAGTAAAACAAGAAGATATTACATTCATGGTAAATTTTTGAGAACAATCAAAAACCATATACGGGCAACAAGAAGCAGTCAAAGAATTGACACCAAAGTGGATCTTTTCAAAGCATTAAACAAGGCGTTAGACAAGGGTGTGTACTAACACCGGATTTATTTAGTGCACTAACACCCGATTTATTTAGTGTACTAACAACCGATTTATTTAGTGTACTAACACCCGATTTATTTAGTGTACTAACACCCGATTTATTTAGTGTACTAACACCCGATTTATTTAGTTTGTACAGTGACATAATAATTAGATCCATACATGGTATGCCAGAAATATCGGTTAGAGGTATATTGCTAACAACTTGAATTATGCTGAAAATATAGTACTGATCGCTGAAAAAAAAAAAGACAACTGCAAGAAATAATAGATATATTTAAAACAGCAAGTTAAAACAAGTCTTAGTTTGAAGAGAAACAGAGGCAATGGTAATTACAAAGAAAACTGACCCTCCAAAATGCAACAGCAGATTCAATTGGACAAAGCTCGAGCAAGTTGATACATTCAACCACTTGCGTACCCTGATAACATCAGACAGAAGGTGTATTAAAAAGTTAAATGTAGAATAGCTCTGGTTAAAGCAGCATTTAACAAAAGGAAGAATATTGTAGGCAATCTTTCTTTGCAAATGATGATGATGATGATGATGACGATGAGGAGGAGCAGAATAATAATGAAGAGAAAGAAGAAAAGAATGAGACGGAGAAGGAGGAGGATATAAAGGAGGAGAAGGAAAAGAAAAAGAGTAATACCAAGATTTATAATTAGGATCTGTGTTTTTAAAATAATAATCCGGTGCCTCCAATAATCCTCTTACTTTAATCTGTAGCATTATTCTATTTAACAAACTAACATAAATAATCAAATGAATATTTTGTGCACCAGCACATACGCAGAACAAACCAGTGATAAGATGCGGATGAAATAAACTAAAAAGAAAATAGCAGTAGACGATATGCATTTCCCAAGCAACAAGTAATTCATTCAAAATAACAGGTTTACTAGGATAACCAAAATTAAAACGTAAACCAGAGACACAGTCCTTTGTCTTAGTTCCAACTATTCAAGACATAACTGCTGTCTTTCTGTGTCAGGGAAAATTCACACTGTACGTATCCCTGTCTAATTTAAAAAATAGTGACAGATCGGTCTTGGCAAAATTGCTGTCAACTGCTGTCAATTGCTGTCAACTACTGTCAATTGCTGTCAACTGCTGTCAATTGCTGTCAGCTGCTGTCAACTGCTGTCAGTTGCTGTCAACTGCTTTCAATTGCTGTCAATAGCTGTCAACTACTGTCAGTTGCTGTCAGCTGCAGTCAATTGATGTCAACTGCTGTCAATTGCTGTCAATTGCTGTCAACTGCAGTTAATTGCTGTCAACTGCTGTCATTTACTGTCAACTGCTGTCAATTACTGTCAACTGCTGTCAATTGCTGTCAATGCTGTCAATGCTGTCAACTGCTGTCAATTGCTGTCAACTGCCGTCAACTGCTGTCACTTGATGTCAACTCCTGTCAACTGTTGTCAATTGTTGTCAACTGCTGTCAATTGATGTCAACTGCTGTCAACTGCTGTCAATTGCTGTCAACTGCTGTCTATTGGTGTAAACTGCTGTCAATTCCTGCCAATTGCTGTCAATTGCTGTCAACTGCTGTCAATTGCTGTCAGCTGCTGTCAACAGCTGTCAATTGCTGTTAAGTGCTGTCAACCGCTGTCAACCGCTGTCAATTGCTGTCAACTACTGTCAATTGCTGTCAACTACTGTCAACTGCTGTCAATTGCTGTCAGTTTGTGTCAACTGCTGTCAATTGCTGTCAATTGCTCTCAAATGCTGTCAACTGCTGTCAATTGCTGTCAATTGCTGTCAATGGCTC
>CAJHNH020000634.1:92500-105000 GCA_905116865.2 Candidula unifasciata
TGTAATCAATGTGCCTGCTTTTATATATGACAGTACAGGGCAAGATGCCATTAGCAAAATCCGACGACGTAAAACAAGAGCAGATCGCAGACGGCGGGAGAGATGGGCCCAGCCACCATGGTGGAATGAAGTAGTCAACATGGCGTGGCTAGAAAAAAGGAAAGCTGTCAAGGCATGGCAAAAGGCAAGGAAAATGGATCCGTCACTTTCTGAACGCCTGATCAGTCTGAAAGATGAGGTCAACAAGCAGACAGTGGCTTTCAAGGTAATTGCGAAGGAAGCTAAGACAGCGAAATGGATCGAATTCTGCAAGGGCGTTTGCTCCGAGGGATCTCTTGTGACATTCTGGCGCCTTCAACGGAGCATGCACGGCGCTGCACGACCAAGGGGTATCCCTGATTTTCAGGGTACAGACCTGATATGGCAGAGAACTGATGCTGATAAAGGAAAAATCCTTCTGGCGCGCTACTTGGAGCAAACTGACCAAAAAGACGAAGCTACAAGAATAGGGGTTAAGATGAAACTGTCGATGCTGTGCGAGAACACTGTGCTAGGCACTGATCTCACAATCACTGCAGATACCTTAAGAACTTGCCTCAAGAAATCGCGCAGCACTGCTCCAGGTCCTGACGGCATCCGATACAACGACATGCTGATGATGTCGAATGCTGATTTGAAAAGCGTGGCAAAGGATTTCAATATCAGCATCCAGAGTGGCCAGATACAAGAGGAATGGCTCCATAGTTATTTGTTCCCACTACCAAAGCCTAATAAAGACCACTCGAAGATCTGCGGCTACAGAATCATCTCGATGCAGAATACTGTTGGCAAACTTTTGGAAAAAATTGTCGCACAAAGATTGACCACCTACTTGGAACTACATGATAAGTTCCCACCAACACTTGGAGGGTACAGGTTAAATAAAGAGACATGGTTCAATGCTGCAGTTTTCGCCTACGATGTGTACGAGGGATTTCAGATTAAAGAAGAGACATGTGCGGCAGTGTTGGACTTAGAAGATGCCTACAATAAAGTACCATACGATTATTTAATGCAATTACTGCTTAAACTAGAAGTTAATCCTATTCTGATCCGCTGGATTGCTGCGGTCCTGTTCGAGAGAAAGATTGTACTAAGATGTGGTAGCTGGTCCTCAGAACCGCAAACGATATGTCCAGGCTTGCCACAGGGATCACCGCTATCACCAGTCTTATTCAACGTTTATACGGTGATGATCACTGAGCAGCAGTTGAATGGAAAGGGAAGGACTTTGTCATTTGCTGATGACATTTTGATTTATCGACGAGGGCGTGATAGACAGGAGATCGCCAGCACTATGCACAAAGAACTCGATCGAATTGCTGCCTGGTGTGATGGTTCAAATGCCTATGTCAATCCTTCGAAGGCATCAGTGTCATGGTTCTCTTTGAACAATCACACTGTCAAGTCGGACTTACCAGAAGTGAAAATGCGTGATAATGTATTGATCAGAACCAACGTTATGACGTTTCTCGGGGTGAGATTCGATCGCAGCTTGTCATTCAGGGAACACGTTGACCATGTGATAACAAAAGCACGCAAAGGTCTATCTGCAATGAGGATTATGGCTGCTTCCAATATTGAGCAAAGACTGCTAATACTTCTATTCTACGGTCTGGTCCTTTCCCCCATTGAATACGCTCTGGCCATCCTCACTGTCAGTGCTACCCAGATTGAACGACTCGAAAAGGTGCAAAATGAAGCCATGCGCATTATTTTGGGATGTACTAGAGACACATCCTGTGGAGCAATGAGGTATCTACTTGACTTTCCAACAATGAATCAAAGGATCAGGATGTGGAGGGCTCGGGCATATCTCAAAATATGCGCTGATAAGAAACACCCACTGCATCAAGCGCTTTTTAGTGAAAGGGGTGACAGACTGAAGAGGGGGAAATCGTGGCTAGGTCGGGCAGAAGATGTTATTAGGCAAATATGCAGCCTAACCGACATCATACCTGGTGCAGAATGGATACCTGTGCCTCAGGCGTTTATTTGCACATTTTCCTGTATTGTCACACTCAACAGGCGATGTAGAGAAGAGAATCCTGTTGCTGTTAATGCAGAGGTCAACGCTCTCATCGGTGAAAATTCAGACGAAGCAGATGCAATAATCTATACAGACGGATCCGTTATACGCCAAAGAAGAAGCGCATGGGCATTTACAGCACGCTAAGCGGGCAGAACAGTCAAAGAAGCCAACGGCGCCTTCTCCATGACAACCAGCAGCATGACGATGGAGGTGATGGCAGTGACACAAGCGCTTGCCTGGCTTGAAACACAAAAATACACCCGCGTTGTATACTCAGTGATTCAATGAGTATGATCCGGAGGGTTCAGGCAGGTTCAGTGCGAAGACAATGGCTTGAATCATTACAGAAGTCCACTGTTCGTGAAGTCACCTTTATTTTTGTTCCGGGACACGCAGGCGTCGATGGAAATGAAAGAGCTGACAGGTTGGCTGGATCCGCTATCACTACCGACGGTCGGCCTATGGATCATGCTGATATTATCAATGCCCTCAGAGAAATGGGAAGGATAGAGGACTTTGGTGGCAGTGAATCCACATCACTCGCCAGAATGGCAGACTTGGGAATTAAGATCGGCACAGCAAAAAACGAGACGCACACCAGCTACGCCAGAAGACTTGTTAATCAACATAGAACTGGTACTATTAGCCATCGGACGTTGGAGTTAATACTGAGGGGAGGATCTGAGCACCTATGGACATGTCCGGAGTGCAATGAGGATAACCCAGCTAACTAACTAACTAACTAACTAACTAACTAAGATGTGATATAATACTACACACATTCCAGACAACTAAGAACAGTAAAGGATGGACACTAAATCGAGAATCAAAAATTCCAAAGACATGTAATAAGTTCAACATATACATCTATGAATCAGGCAAAAGAATCTCAACATAATTAATGACATTAAAAACAACAAACAATCAGATTTTACTGGCACAATGTTCGTCCTAAAGAGCCGCCATTGTCATCCCAGCTCAGTCAGGTATAGAGGAGCTAGGACTTTGACATTGAATCTGAACAGACCCACACATTAGTTTACTTAGCTTCCTCCAGGTCGAGTCCACTGCTCTGCTTGCTTCGAACGAACGAACGAACGAACTTTATTTTTAAAGGGTTACAAATTGGGCACACAGGCCCGTCTGACATTCGGCCCTTCTAAGCACTCATTTTTCAGAGTACCAATGCCTGTTATCTAAAATGCATGTTATGGATACAATAAAGAAATATACATATATAGAATAATGCATACATTATCATGTGTACACATTCGTACACACTCACACACACGTATATCTGCTCTTACATTTTCATACATGCACACTCATTTACTGACATACTTAATACATACATACATACACAAACAGAACATACATACATACATGCATCTACATATATACACAAACAGAAAAGACACACACATACATATATGGACATAAATGCACACACACATTCCATACATACATACCTTCACATGCATACACGCACATACAATCACATGTACAGACACCCAGATGTGCCCACAACCACACATTTACACTCACATGCATGCATACATGCATACACACACATACATGCATACATTCATCTATACATACACCTACAACTTTACACACATAATACATACTTGCATTCATACCTAAATACACACAGAACTAGCACGTCTGGAACAAAGACACTGGAATGGTCTGTTCCTCAGCATCTCAGGAACTGTACTTTGAATATATCAAGTAGCATAGCATTGTCTGTTAATGATTTCGGCTTACTACTTTTCACCACAAATGGTAAGCAACACCAGGCTTCTCCGGGTGGCTCCTTGGATGTGGAATTCTCCCACTGAAACAGTGGTCACTAACTGGCTGTCAGAACAGAGCCGTCAGCAGACCCCATGGTGGTGTCTTCTGGCTGCTGGTGGCAAATAAGAGATGGTTGCTTGCACGCTGGTGGCTTTATGGACTGTTGATTAACTGCATGGCTTCCAATGAGATATCATCCTGTAAGGAAATGGTACACCAGGGTTAGCAGTCATCTCAAAAACATATGCCCAGTTCCCACTTAACTCTATATCCCAACATATACAGATCAGAGGACAGCTCTCAGTATAATAAGACGGTACTAGTCTCTATGCAAACAGTGTCAGTCAGTACAAGAGACATGAGACAAAGTTCCACAAAGAGACAGACAGAAGTCTTTCTGATAGAGGACAATATCGCTCAACTTTCCTATCTGTTCAACTGCAGTTACACAAACTACTACTCACACAAATATGTATAGTTTATCACCTAACAAGGTGTATCTAATCTTACATGTCACCACCCAGTGTTTTGACATGCGTTCACTTGTAAATACCCCAATACGTCAGACCTGTCTGTCCACAATTGCTCGGTGAATAGTGTGTGCTGACCAATTATTCTGCCAGCCTCCAGATTTGTATTAAACTTTCCCAACCAAAACTAGTTAAGGACTGATGTGTCTGCTAGATTATATTACTGGCTCTAGTGTTGGGATGGGTAGCGCATATCACCTCGGCCTGTAAGGGGGATGGCTGATTTAGGCGGGCCTAGCAATTTGACACCAAAAAAAGTATCGCTTTGTAATGTCTCATAGCAAAGTTGGCCCTCCTCCGCAACAGCGGGTATATGTCTATATATATATATATATATGGTACTTGTAAACTATAATAGACTTACCCAAGCTTTTGGAAATGTCCTGGGCACAAAGGCTTCTATACTTTGACATAGAAAAAAAAGCCAAGGCACTAAATATCTTGTCTGGGTAAAAATCAAGCAGAGAACAAAGGGAAACTTAGCGTCTCTCCCAAAGAAAGTAGGGCGAAAGATTCCTACTCCTAGGTTGTGATTCGCCGCATCGGAATGTGAGCAATAACACAAAGAATCTCTAACTTCTAACTGTATGTTTGGAAATGGAGATCTACCAAAAGATCCAGAACATTCAGAAATACATTTTTTGTATTAAAGAGGTGAAAATATATAAGTTGGACCATATATCTACTCGGGCGAGTTCACCTTTGAATCTGACCTCATTAACATAGAGGTGACGGGATCGAGAATAGTTTAAAATGAAGGGGTGGTTTGGACTGTTACGAGACAAAAGCCTTTGACAAAGGTGTGCAATGGCTTGAGACAAGAATATGAAAATACAAAAGACATTAATAATACACAGAGGCATTAAAAAAAATCATATATCAGAATATTAGACTAGAATGTGAGAAGGACATAGAAGTGGGCTGAATGAAAGACCAATGCAGTTATTTGTATATAATTATGTATGCCACCCTTCGACAAAGGTTATTTCTATGGGACTAATGTGGAAGTTTACTATCATTAAATAATCCAGTGAGTAACGTTCAACCCCACCCGGACCGCACAACGATTGGTAAACACCAAAAGTTTAACCATTCGGCTGAGAATCTCCTGGGCACAGGTCCCAGAAACCACGTTCAATCATTACGTTATTTTAGCCAGGCTTTAAAACAACACAAATTTGCCACCCATATTAGGGCGGAGTTTAAAACTGTAAAGTAATTTTCCCCTCTCATTCATAGTTTATTTAATATCTCTGTATTTAATTAAGGGTTAATTCCTTTACAAAGCAACCTCAACTACCGTTAGGTTAAAATGCCTACGTTGTTTGCACCACAAGTAACAGCCGTTATATTGATTTTGTCATTTGCAGAGATAATTCCATCTCAAATACTGGTCCACAGGCTCAGACCTGGAAGCGTATATCACACAAACTAGGCTTCATATATCTGAATCGATGTAACCAGTTTGAAGCGTATATCATACAAACTAGGCTTCATATATGTGAAGCGATGTAACCAGTTGCTTTCTTTATTGCTTCTTCACATTCACACACTAAGTGAAGTATCTATCCTTGTTTATTGCTCCGCACATTTTATAGTTTAGCCACCGCAGTAATGGCTTTGTCTTTCAGCAAAATATCAGAGGTCGTCTCAAACGGTGGATTCGGAACTCGGGCAAATTTTCCAAATCTTTCTGTTGTCTTGTGCTTTCATTGGATATGTAACCAATATTCGCTCCTGTAACCCCTATTATCATCATCACCATCACTATCACCACCATCAGCATCAGGTGTCCTGTTGCGAATAGTAGACCTTCCGGGTTTGTTGTGCCACACCATCACTATGACCACCAATTGTCCACGACATGAAGATGGCAGCCATTAAATCTGGCAACTACAGCTACAGAGTTCGCAAGTCTCTTGAAAATTGCTTTATATGCACTCTGGGAACGCTGGCGCCCATTAGACTTAACTGTCAACACAGCTTCACCTAAACCCTAGGGGACTGAACTGCCTACACAGTTTTATCTTATCCTCCAGTGACGGCCCCTTGCATATCCCCAGATATCTATTTTCCAGGCCCCACGTGCCTCGCCAGACTTTTATATTGATATCGACCTGTCTGCCACGAGATACGAAGATAAGTGATACTGTGTTTTTGTGTAGTATTGTCTATTTTATACGTGTGCCGAAGAATGCTCCATAGCCGCAACTTTCCCTTGTTTGTGTTTGTTATATGGTGAAGCATGCTGACATACTTTTCATTCAGTTTTAAATCTTCCCTTCACACCATCACTAGAATCACAGATCATGGCGTTTCTCTTTTCCCGCCCCTCCTCTACAAACTATAAGCCAAAAGGCTGGGGAGTTTATCTCCGTGCCTTTTCCTAGTTTTTATTTTAGTTGCGTATCCTTTACAGGAAATTGCAGATCCAACCCTAGCACTTTCTGGCTGTTGTGGTTTTTCTAGGCAAATTCACGTCCAGTAGTTTGCCATTTTCTAGACGGTCGATTCTCGGTACCACGGTCGAAACCATTGCAAGACAAACTGTCCGCAGCAGGGATCAAACCCAGCACCCCGACATTACGAAGCGCGTTTGCAACGTCTGAGCCACAGGTGCCGACCTTTTCCTAGTACTGTTGTCAATATACTTATTAGTTGTCCCCATAATCTCGACTCTGTTCCTTATCAGAACGTAAGCGAAGGATCTGTTTCTACGGCATTAGACGTATAAAGCATACAGAGTTACACCTATATTTTATAGACTGATCGGCCCTCTGTTGGTGATGTGGTCAGCATCCTATCGATCCCCTTTACTTCCCATAATTTTATCTGATACCCAGTTAATACTGGATCGACCTGGGTGCCAATGTCTTCTTCTGTCTTCTTCTACTTTCTATCCCTCAGTGGAACATAAGTCCTCAAAGAACTAATGCCAAGTCGTTCTATCCTTTGCTACTGCATGTAGCTAATCGCATGTCCTCCTAAGTTTGTCGTACAACTTCTAACATTTCATTTGCCAATTGTAGATAATACCCTAGGCGCAAGGTCGATGATACAGACTACTTCCGCCTTTCTCCGAACCGTGTCATCATACTTCCCTTGAAAGAAACTACCCTCATCTTCACTGGCTGGGTTTTTCTTGTTCATCTTTTTGAATTTTGCAAAGATGGTTGGTTATTGTGTCTTTTTTTTTTTTAACATAATGAGGCATCCAACCCCAAGAAAATCCTGCCCTTAGTGCCTCTATCGACATGGCTGGTAGGGTGCAGCCTCACTATTCTTCACTTCCTGTGAGGGCCCCAGTAACGCACGAGCGGAAGCCAAATTATTTTTGACACAGTTTCGGCTCCTTCAGGAGGTGAACCTACAACCGTCGAGTCCGCAGACGAGCGTCTAGACGCCACACCACCGCGGCTCCATCATCATTAAAATTTAGTTGCATATTCTTTACAGGACGCTGCAGAACCAACCCCAGCATTTTTTGGCTGCTGTGTGATTTTTCTAGGCAAATTTTATTTTCAGTAGTTTGCTACTGCCGACTAAACGGTCAGCTCTCTGTATCACTGCTGAAACCAACCAAAGACAAACTGTCCGCAGCTGGGATGGAACTTTGCACCCCGGCATTACGAAGCACGTTTCCATTTTCATCATAGCATGTTCACAAACAACGATTGTCTACTCCTATTTTCTGATAGTTAACGGTTGTCATCTGTCGCTAGAATAACTGCCACGTTGCTTTTCTGTTATTGCCGAAAGTAAACAAAAAAAAAAAGTAAAGATCCCTTTCCACGCCTTTAGGCGTTTTGGGAATTTTACAGACCATCAGCACTCGGTGGGTAATGTGGTCAGCATTACACCGGCTGTCTTTACTTTTCCATGACAGCCCATCCTGGTACCCATTCTAGACTGGTTCGACCTGCGACGCCCCATACCACGATAAAAATCCATGCAGCCCGCAGTGGGTTTCGATCCCAGTACGTTGGATTACGAGTCGGACTCACAACGCCTTAGCCACAGACGCCGCTTATTGCCTGATGTTCTTTACATTTATCTCATTTAACTACATCTTAGATGCGAGAGAGTGTATTTCAGCTTTCCTGCATATTGTCCATGCTTCATATGCACATTATAACACATGTTCTATACAGGGGTTTAACATTCATTATAGAGTCTGCAGTATTTTTTTAATGCCATAGATAAACTAAATGACTAGAATTATAGTGCGTTCCAGAAGTCCTAACGCACTTTCAAAATCTGTAAATCAGAAACTGTTTTTAACATTTGGCAAGTTGTTAATATTTGGCAAGTTGTTGAAATTGGCAAGTTGTTGAAATTTGGCAAGTTGTTGAAATTTGGCAAGTTGTTGAAATTTGGCAAGTTGTTGAAATTTGGCAAATTGTTGAAATTTGGTCAGTTGTTGAAATTTGGCAAGTTGTTGAAATTTGGCAAGTTGTTGAAATTTGTCATGTTGTTGAAATTTAGCAAGTTGTTGAAATTTGGCATGTTGTTAAAATTTGGCAAGTTGTTGAAATTTGGCATGTTGTTGAAATTTGGCAAGTTGTTGAAATTTGGCAATTGTTTTAAATTTGGCATGTTGTTGAAATTTGGCATGTTGTTGAAATTTGGCAAGTTGTTGAAATTTGGCAAGTTGTAGAAATTTGGCATATTGTTAAATTTAGCAAGTTGTTGAAATTTGGCATGTTGTTAAAATTTGGCAAGTTGTTGAAATTTGGCATGTTGTTAAAATTTGGCAAGTTGTTGAATTTTGGCAAGTTCTTGAAACTTAGCAAGTTGTTGAAATTTGGCAAGTTGTTGAAATTTGGCATGCAGACTGTTAATAATGTCCTTGTAAATATTCTTTTTTTTTTTTTAAACTGTAAACACACGTTAAGTTTCATATTGCTTTTTTTGCGTTATATGGATTCAAATAAAAAAAAAAAAAGAAATCAATATGCTTACAGTAACTTGAGTAAACTGAGTAAGGAGAACTTTGCAAACATCAAATGGGGCACGACTACTGGGCATTTCACACTCGAGTGGTGCCTCTTGTGAATTATTATATGAAACAACTTTTCATTGTATGTCTTATAGGCTTTCAAAGTAATCCTGCACATGGGAAGTAATTTCCAAACGACGTCCACACATGTGTCAATTACTGTATAATCTCATTTTTAGGGGTACATAAATTATTAGTCAATCAAAGATAAAATTATTTCGCCCCTTTAAGAAAACAGCAGCACTCGTGCAACTGTAAAGTACAAAATCATAAGAACATAGGAAATCTATAGCCATTTGCAAAAAAATATATACTTGTTTGAGATATTTGTTAAAGTGTGGGGACACGATTTTTGGAACACACTATGCCGTAATTTGTTTTGCTGGAGAAGAAGGAACTGATTGAAACAGTCTGAGCGAAAGTAAAATGTATGACCCAGGGAGTTAGTCTAACAGTTGTCTCAAACAAAAAGAGAACAAGAATAGAAAGTGTGATGGTGACACTGCTTCCCCATGGAGCACGCACCAGATGACTAGATAGTTTGGGGCCCTTGGGAGTTGGCAGACGACGTGAACAGCGGGGGAATGTCACACAAAACGGGTTGACTGAGAGGCGCTGGTAGAGAAATAGACGGGTACTATCGTGTAGAACTGGGACTTCTCACTGACAGGAGTCTGTCTAGGACAATTAATGACAGATAATGGTAGGAGGTGTCTGTATGTTTCAGGGGCCCAAAGGGGAAACAATGGGACTACTCTAGTCTACAATCTAACAAGGGAGTAAGTTTATGGAGGTGGAAAAGTTTGCGACTGGCTAAAAAGATTTAGCTACTAAATATAAAACAAATATAACTGGAGTAATAGAAGTAGTAGTAATAGCAGCTGTAGCAGTAGTATTAGAAGAAGAAGAAGAAGAAGAAGAAGAAGAAGAAGAAGAAGAAGAAGAAGAAGAAGAAGAAGAAGAAGAAGAAGAAGAAGAAGAAGAAGAAGAAGAAGAACAAGAACAAGAACAAGAAGAAGAACAAGAAGAACAAGAAGAACAAGAAGAAGAAGAAGAAGAAGAACAACAACAACAACAACAACTGGTAACTGCCATTACAATTCAACAATAAAGGCACCTTTGATTTGTTAAGAAAGTCTCATATAGAATATTGTGCAAGACTGAAGATTGAAGAGCCTTAAAAGTCTATGGTTAAGCACCAGCAAGGAGATAAAAATTATAATTTTGAGAGCATGCATCTTACCTGTGGCTACATACGGATGTGAGTCGTGGACTATCTCGCAGTCCTTAAGAAAGAGAATAGGCGCTTCAGAGCTGAAATGCTATAGAAAGATTCTCAGAATATCCTTGACAAAGAAGATGAAAAATACTGACATCTTAAAAGATCTGAACATCAAGGAAGATTGGCTAATAAACAGTATCCTTTCACGAAAGCTGAAATAGTTTGCTCATATCAGGCGCCACGACGGATTGGAAAACATTATAGGAGAAGGCATGGGACCATGAAGAAGGGGCAGGTGCCGACAGACACGAAGATGGGCACAGAATATAAGTGACTCCTTGAGTATGGAAGTACATGTGGCGGGAGAGCTGGCGAGAGACCGAGTTTCTTTCAGGCAGACTGTGATGAGAGCGACGTTCTGCAAAGGACCTGCTACATGATGATGATGATGATGAACCGTGTAGGAAGACCTTTACTTAAGGACATCATTTAATGCAGACAAAATAATTAAGGAATTTGTTTGAACAATTTTGTTTACTAGTATACCACAAAGACACAGGACGATAGCTGGTCCCAGATGACCCGGGATCCAAATGTTTAATCTAGCAAAGAAAAATGGTGAAGAAAAAGTAGAGGATGGGATGCATATATCTGTGCTCCCTGCAGTTTCGCAAGAATTGCTTCTGCGGTCCAAGGTCAAACAACCAAGAAATGCTTGGGTTGGTTTTATATTTTTTATTGTATATTTTTATAAATATATTTCGGAAGAAGAATTCTTATTTCCTGTATCATTCATTATAATAGTATTGCTTCGTATATACGTCAAAATCATGCTACTGTGGGGAGGGGGATGCTAGACAGGTGCGGAATAGGGAAGGGGGGTGGGGGGGGGGGAGAGAGAGAGAAGGGTACCCACAGAGAACTGGTCAAGCCGTTTGTCTGACAGGATGAAGGTCGACTGCAGTTGTTAGGACTTATCTTGATTATGACAAATCAGTCAGCATGCTTTTTTTCCCCCTCAGAACTTCGCTCTTGTCGCTGCACGCCTGCTGCTCTCTGTCTTTCTCGAGCCAATTCTCAAGCCCTGTGTGCTTTCTCAGCCACTGCACCTTTAGGTTTTTTTTTTCCTCCAAGCTAATACGTTCTGTTTTATTTGTAGCTTTCCATTGGTCGTTGAGGAAGGTGCATAGTTCCCCTTTTTTTTTTTTTTGGGTCGCTCTTGGTAGGCGGCCAGCCGAACTACATAAAAAGACCAAGCTAGACGGAATAAACTGGACGTAATTAGTTCACACACTCTCATTTAATGGCCGTTTCTTTATTAGGTTAAGCTAGTAACTGTCGGGTCTTATTGGGTTTTCGCACCCGGAAGGTAATCCTCTTTGTAATCCCTGATATATTAACCATCCCTCTAAGTAGTGGTGGCTGGTCAGAGTTTACTGCCAAGTGACAAACGAAGGTTTTGTAGTTCTGAAGTGCCTATCCAAGAGTCCAAGAGACACTACTGCCTATTGGCACTAAAACTTACTGTATTTTAATCCCCGCCAGGTAAAGGGGTTGGGTGGGGGTGGGGGAGGAGCGGGAAGACTAGGGATATTTAATCTCTGCATTTATGTTTATTCGTCTTTGCATAGATGTGCGCTATGTCAAGCGGCACATATTTTTCCACAAATATATTGTGTGCTTCACTCGTGGTGGAACCCACTATTTCGTTCATAACTCGGACAGCAATAAAGATATGACAACGACATTTAGAGTGGACTTTACCTCCGTTCATGGGAAATTGGTTGACCTCAGACCAGGTGCTGAAAATGTCCACCATTGGCGTCCAGGCCTTAAAAGCAAACATCAGTGCAGACATCCAAGCAGGGACACCTGACGTAC
>CAJHNH020000634.1:110000-154810 GCA_905116865.2 Candidula unifasciata
CTAAAAACAGGTAAATTTGCGTGGAAAACTACTAGAAAAAACATCCAAATGGAAAGAGTCACAAATTGCATAGCAATTGATATGACTTACCCTATAGAATCATGTCCTCATCTTTACTGAAGTCTGCCTTACAAGATTCACAGGATAAACTTAGCTTGGATGATGAAGTTGAAGCTTCAGATCCAAAAAGACTCTGGTATGCTTAAGCTGTTCCAATTTCTTTTAATACCCAATCATTGAGCTGATAAGTGGAACAGCCTTTTCCTACTCTCATCAGGCAAAATATTATTGTCAAGATAGCATTTAAGAGGTCAAATTTTATCCTGTTTCTTATGTCAGATTTGGTAAATTCACTCCAAATGAAAAACAACTAGACAAGTTCTACCATCTAAACGTCAAAAACGCCATCTAAATTCAAAGAAAAACATCTAAATTTGGATGTAAAACATCCAAAGTGGCAACACTGTGTCAAACAGCTTCGCTGTGGCGTCTTCCGTTGTAAACGTACAACGGCTGTAAACTAGAGGACAGCACAGCTTGGTCGTCTGTGTCTGGACTTTGGTCGTATTCAACTACTTGAGTGCTGCCTGCACATCTGTTTGGCACACGTCTGACTTATTTTATGTAGACTGTTCCTAGAATCTTTGGCAGATTTGCTCCAAACTCGAAGGAAACGTCGATGCGATCTGACGCAACCCCCCCCCCTCCCCCGCCCTTTCTAACCACTCCCCCCCCCCCCCGATAGGAAACCTGTTTCTATGATCGTCATTTAGAGTTGAAAATAGTTGTTGCTTTTGGTGCCGTGGATTATTAAGCCATTTTATATGGCGCACGTAACCTAGTCACATTTATAACCTAAAGCCCCCCCCCCCCCCCCCCCCCGTTTGTTCTTTTCAGGGATGCTGCTTGAACGTGAGGATTTCTGTCCCAGCCAAGTGCCTACCTACGTAAAGTTGTGTGCTTCAAAATAGCATAACATAACACTGTGGTCAGGAAATATCGTCTGGAAAGATGGAATGGTGCCAGCAACATAACAACAAAGGCAAGAGAACAGTGAATATATTCTCGCCCCCTTCTCCCACCCCACCCCCTTTCTTTTCCAAATAGGGCTCCAGAACCCACACGGGGATTTTGCCACTAAATCACCTATTTTCTGCATTAAAGCCTCTTAACCCAGTACTTGTTTCACGTATTTACTGCTGTGTCAATAAACTTGACGATTTAGGACGCAGCAAACGTCATTGTTCTTTGTGTCAACATGACGTCAGTGCGGTTCGGACCGTTGGGTAACTACGTGTGCATCAGTTGTCCTGGAAATCTAATAGAAAGTGTGAAGATTTTTTTACCATAGGTAAAAGGAAAGTAAAGCACCCTTTACCACGCCTTTCAGACACATTCTTCGTTAATATAAATTTCTGTAGCCTATGGTGTTATTTCAATGGTTTGAAATGAATTCTGTCCGTATTCCATAGTTGTGGATTTCAAGCTGTACGATAGACATGGCCAATAAGACACCTTTCTTTTGGGGTGCCTAGTTGACCATGTTCTTAGTGCACTTGTATCCAGGGCGAGGCAGAGACGCCGTCTGGAGGTGACATGTTCAATTCCCGGCACGGTTACTATAGAATTCGATTTTTATGTTGTCTAGTGTGTTCTTCTATCTTTCTACATCTTTCTATGAGGGCCGATCAATACACTTTCTGTTACTTGATTAATTCATTCAGGCGTATTGAGTATATAGAGCTAGACCGACGTTTTATAGACCAAACGGGACTTGGTGGGCGATATTGTCAGCATCACCCCTGCCGCCTTTACTTCCCAGGACTGTATGTAGTACCAACTCAAGGATGGGTCGACTTGATAGCCAAGGTCATTAAAAACAAGCAGACCGAAAAAAATTAAGAAACGTACCCACGATCTTCGAACCCGAAGCCGAGCGTCTGACCGCTAGACCACGGATGCTCCTTTTTACCACTGGAATTTTAAATAAAATAATTCATTTATTTACTTTTTTATTTATGTTCTCAAGGATAGATAGGAAATTAACAAACATACTGAATAAACAGCTGGGATGAAAGAGCAAGTAACAAGTTTTCCAGGAGAGATCCGAATGCAAACAACGCGCTAATTATATCGATCTATGAGAAAGCAATTACATGAACATAATGATATTGATTTCCTGAACGCTTACTTCGGTTCAACGTTTCTGCGCTATTTACTCGTGTGTTTTTGTAACCAGCAATTTATCAGATCACATGATCGCAAACAGCAACATAAATAAATAATGACTGTGTTCTGCACAGAGTTGCAGATTCCAGACACATTATTCCATTTTCTAACATATTTTTTTTCCGTCTGGTCTTGTCTAAAAGACATGATACAAACATTGAATAAGGTGAAGTAACGGATCCTTTTTCCCGCCCTTTGGTCAATCGGGCATATTGTGCTAGATCTTTATTTCTATAGACTAATTAGCACTCAGTGGGATGTGGTCAACATCACGCCGACCGCCTTTGCTACCCAGAACATTCTTCTTCTTCTGCATTCTATCCCCAAGTCGAGCTAGACGTTCAGCCAAACAAACAAAGTCGTTCTCTCACCTGGGACTTTACCTGGTGCATATTTTAGGCTGTGCTGAGCTAGGAGTGTCGGCCTTTGTGGCTTAGGCTTTGCAAACGAGCCTCCCATTGCCGGGGTGCCGGGTTCGATCCCAGCTGCGGGGCCTTGCGCCTTTAGTTGTTTTCGAAAGTGGTATCGACAAGCCGGTCGTTCAGAAATCAATGGCAAACTACTGGACGAAAATTTGCCTAGACAAAAAAACCACACAACCCAAAATGCTAGGGATGGCGCTGCAATGTCCCGTGGAAGATTTGTACATCTAGAAGTAAAGGTCCATTTTGAAGAGAGAGAGAGAGAGAGAGAGAGAGAGAGAGAGAGAGAGAGAGAGAGAGAGAGAGAGAGAGAGAGAGAGAGAGAGAGAGAGAGAGAGAGAGAGAGAGAGAGAGAGAAAATAATCCCCCCTAATGCGATTTAAATCATCGACTGCCATCACACGAGCGTCTGTTCCATTGCGATCGGGTTGTTCCCACACTGAATTAAAGTGACTGATTTCGTTCGGTTTTATATATTTTCTTAATATTTTTATAGCTTAACAGCAGTTGAATAATTTAACCTACCTCGTTTGTCCCGGCCGCCCAGAACAGATACTATCTGTCTGTCGTAGTCCCACTATCAATATTGTCCATTAATATTTTGTGTATTTGTGTGGTATTGTTTGATTTGTGTATGTGCTGATGAATGCTCCATAGCCGCAACGTTCACATTTTATGTGTATTTGTAATATTGGGAAGCTTGCTAATATACTATTCGTTCGGTTTTATATGTATTTTTTTTTCTGACTGTATGGCGTATGGCATCATGTGTCCACAAACATGATGACTCTATGATTCCTAGTCTAAATAAAATTTAGGATTGAATTAAAATGTTATCTGTTTGTGTGTGTGTGTGTGTGTGTGTGTGTGTGTGTGTGTGTGTGTGTGTGTGTGTGCATCGAAAGATCTGAAATATTAGCCGGTTCTGTCTTAACTGATCACACCGACATTATAAATGCCCTAAGTAAGAAAGGGCGATAGGAGGCTTTCAAAAGGAGGGTGTCTACATTGCTGCTAAACATAGGCGCACCCAGGCATGAGAGGCACACGGGACGTACCAATTGCCTTTTAAACAAGCATGTTGAAGGAGCTGACTAATTGGGGATTTTCTTTGAAGTCGGAGTGCATCTGCGTCAAGGAACAACCAGCACACAGACCAGTTAAACGGATATACACGCAACACTTAGGCCCTGGCACAAAGCCAAAGTCTAAATGGACGAACAACCAGGATTTTCCACAGGAGCTTACCGCCGATGAACAAAGAAGAAGAAGGAGAAGAAGTCCTATCCTATGCAATTCCTCTTATATCCTGGTAGGAATCTAGATCAGCATCTTTGGCCTCTCTCATGAACGGTCATCTCAAGGTTTCTCCTAGAGGTCCTCTTTACCTTAATAGGTTTATCTGCCACCTCATTCCTAGAAACTAAACTGGAGAGAAAAGTAAAAGGCGGGGAGAAAATTGAGAGGTATAAGACAACGATACTATTCAAGTGTGAGAACATCAAGAGATCTTCTACCATCAGCCGTCTGACAAAGTGTACAACCCGGACGAGAAAAATAGCCTTTTGGAGATACATTGCAGCCAACGTTCACAGAGGAGACGGCAACTGGTTGCATGAGAAATGCGGTTTTTCTTTTCGAAAACATCAATGACAAAGAATAAACCAATTGAAGACTCCAAAGAATAAGAAGCCACAGGTGAATACGCAAATAGTTTAGACTCAATATTTTCTCGACACTTCAGACAGTCAACGCAATTTAAGTCAAGACTCGTAAGTGTCATCTCTTCGTTGATGTATTTATCCTACACTTGAGAATAGGGCTGTAAATTATCTTCTCCAGCGGTCATCAATTAAAGGTTATTGACTTCAGATGGGTTTGCCGATGAGAAATTGCTTTGCAAATAGTCCAAATTGTGGGTCTAAATTATGTCTAATTATTACTTTACGTTTAAATTTTTTTTGTTTGTTCCAGTCTCCAGGTGTGTGTGTGTATATATATATATATATATATATATATATATATATATATATATATATGTGTGTGTGTGTGTGTGTGTGGGGGGGGGGGGGAGTATAACTTCTGCCCTTTAGCATGTATCTATATAGCATACGTGACATAAAACAGGATTAATAAAGAGTTGTTAACTCGTTGTCCAAAGGAACGCATCATACGTTCATAGCTTCCCGCCTAGAGGCCCAATGAACGCAAGATGCGTCGATTTTAAATCTCTTTTGACTACCCTTTGGGCCTCTGATGCTAAAGCCCTTGGGACTCAAAAAGGTAAAGGGCATGGTGGTCTGGAGAGAATTGCGATGCAGTCTTAAGAAAACACAACAGAGGTCGGCCGCCGCAAATGTGGATACTAGACACTGAAGAGGTATTGGCTATGAAACCTATAGATCTCAAGTTTGAAGTTTGAAGGTTTAAACAACAGATCAACATCATGGCACACGGGTGTAACCCATAAGTGCTCCGTTCTTCTTCTAACTCAAGTCCGAAGAAGCTCAGCACAGTGCATAGACTCTGTAGCAACGGCGATTTTGGTAGATTTTTAACTCGAGATTTTCCCCTGGCAGCGCCATTAGGCTACTCTTTTCGATTTACAACTGCCAAGGCCAGGAGAACTGGCTAGCGAAAGAGTTAATTTCATGCTTGCGATGAAGAGAGGGCAGTTCTGTAAAGGATCTGCTGATTTCTGATAATGATGCTGACATTGCTGGGAAGGTACACAATCGCATCCCAGCTGTTAAATGCAATGATAATTTTAAGAGCTCATTTCCCTTTCTCCCCCTCCTCCTTCCTTTCATTGTTTCTTTGTTCCGGTGTGCCAGATTGAGACTGACATTTAATTGCTTAAAATCCAATCAAAATTGTTAGTCATCGGATACTACAGGCGAAAGGCGGGTGCTTTTCCACGACCGACTCCAGCTGACGGGCCGTAATGTTGACGTCAGCGGGTCGGGCTAACTATGCGTTACAGCAGCGGTTATCAACCTGGATGCCTAGGCCCCTTTAGGTGCCGTGAGCGTAAGCCAGGTGCACCGCGAAATAATCAAGAAAAGTCAGCTAAATATTGTAAATTTTTAAAGAAGGCATGTGGATACTTAGAAGTACCACTTAAGTTGTCTTCCCTCGCTGTTGTCAAAAATAGTTTATTTTTTGTTTGAGAACCGCTGCGTTAACGCATCTTTAGCCTGACCCGGTGACGTCAGCAACATGGAGCTGGCCATGGCTATTCTCTCTCAACTACACATGACATCTGTTAGAAGAATTGATTGCGTATACATAACCATGGTGTCAATTTGTGACTTCTTGCTTGGTTCTAAACACTATTGTCTGTTAGAGACTAAGAATTGTTGGCTACCCAGTAGAAAAAAAAAAATAATAATTACTGTGCAAGTATTTCATTCACTTATTTCTGTTTGTGATTTTGAAAAGTTCTTTCCAGGTTAAAATAAACAGAAAACAACCAGGAATAACCATTTATATACGTTTAAAACGGTGTATTCTCGATGGTCGCTTTTTTATATGCCCCATTTCCCAGAATCCAGCTCCCTATTACGTTATCGTATCTAAGGATTGTGGCAGATTTATTGAATGCATTACGGAAAGGTCAAAAGTAACGTAAAATTATCGATTAATGTTTATAGAAATCCCAACTGAATTTAAACTCAATGAAGCTGTACAGTGAACACCGCTGTGCTTGCTATGTATTTCTTCGTTTCAGACTTTCATTCTGCGGTCTTAGCCAGTCTGGAAAAATATAATAATGTGACATCTGAATTGATATAATCTAAAAAAATTATCAGCAACGTCAGTGGAAATATAAAGATTTTATATGTGGGTCTAACTATGGACTGTTAATGTCAACAGATGAAGGGTAAAGTGATGATCCGAGCGATATCATATTTAAAAAAAAAGATGAGGAGATAATGACCACGTATGGGGGAAAAGGGTAAAAATGTGTGTGAGAGACTAAACTTTGTCTTGTCTGGTGGATAGGGCACATGAAACTGAGCAGACATCCTTGCTGGCAGTGCGACTATCAGGAATGGGCCATCTATGACAGGAGAGACATCATCAGTACCACACGAGAGGCTAAACGATGTGAGGCATCGAGTTTCGTGGACAAAGATTTTTCACTGAATAGACTGCATACCCGGGGCCGTACCTTGGGTGTACCACCTGGAGCATCGAGACAGGAAAGCCATGCGGCAGCCACCCTTCTTTACATCAACCAGAACAGAATAGCAGTTATTAGCCTAAAAACACTCGGAGACACAATCAGGAGGAGATCGAAGCAGTTATAGTCATGTCCAATGTGCGATGAAGATGATCTTTAAATGAACAATAAACAGTGAAACAGAGAAGATGATGTTAGTGATCATGGCGAATATGACTGATATTGTTATGATTATGAACATTATAGTCTAAGAACTTTTAAGCCTTTGCTTTAATTATTTGATACATGAAATAATCCGCACTGTGTTCTGGTTGACTTTGGTGTTTGTTATTCGCCTGCAAAGTCAATATTCGTCATTACTCAGACGTGGTCGGCAAGAAGAATCATAAAGCGGATCTCATAACACACGAGATACTGGAGCCTTATAAAGAACGGAAAGCTGAAGCAAAAAGAGAAATATCATCAAACGAGGACAAAGAAGGTGATGGGCCGGTTCCAAGTGCTGAACTCAAGGAAAGGCTGTTCACTTTGGCAAAAATGCAGGTTTTCATAGAGAAATGGCATTAAAAAGGCAGAACAAAACAAACATTGGATAACTTCTTTAAAAGACAAGGAGTGCGGGTGAATAGTCTGGAAGTGCTGATGAATCGTCGTGACACCAGTAACCACAAAAAACTTTAAATAATGTCATAATGGAAGGTAATTACCGACTATTCAAATGTTTAAATTTTTCATTGAAAAGATACATTTCTTTTTAAATTTTACTGATGCATTTACGTAGGCCTAAGACAATTTTACCGTCCGTGACTTAGGCGTTGCGAGTCCGACTTGTAATTCCAACGTACCGCGATCAAAACCCGCTGCTCGCTGTGTGGATTTTTATCATGGCATGGGGCGTCGCAGGTCGACACAGCCTAAAATGGGTACCAGCATGGCTGTCGTGGGGAAGGAAAGATGGCCGGCGTAATGCTGACCACACTACCCACCGAGTGCCGATGGTCTGGAAAAATTATGAGTGCTCTTCTCATATACCAGATACGCGTAAAAGCGGGAAAAGGGATCTTTACAACAACATATTTACGTCATAAGCACTAGTAATATTGAGCGTAGCAGGACGACACAGTCTAAAATGGGTACCAGCATGGCTGTCGTGGAGAAGTAAAGACGGCCGGGGTAATGCTGACCACACTACCCACCTAGTGCCGATGGTCTGGAAAAATATGGGTGCTCTTCCCATATACCCGATACGCCTAAAAGCGGGGGAAAGGATATTTACTTTACTACAACATATTTACGTCTTAAGGACTAGTATTATGCTGTTAAACAGCCGACCACATTTCCTACTCATGCTGTAGAAAGAGCTGAGCGGCCATGATACAGCGGCTAGGCTCTCGCCTGCGGATCAGAAAGTTATACGTTCAAATCCGAACGAAGTCGGACTTTATTCAAAAAGGTCCTTGGCTCTCATGACCACCCAGCTATAACTGGGTACCTGGTAAATTCATGAGAAGTAAAAGCAGCCATTTGGATGTTGACCACATCACCCACCGAGTGCTGATTGGGCTATAAAATACAGGTCTAGCCCTATATGCCCAGAACTTTTAAAGATGTGGAAAATCATTCTTTAATCTACTGTAGAGTGGGGTACTATGGTCTGTTTCAATAAATAAACGAACATAATATTTCATAGAGTGCGGGACAGACTGTCAATATAAGCACGAAACATCTCTGCACACATGAAATAATAAAAAAATACGCTTTGGTTTCAACTAAAAGATTTGTATTTTTGTGTATTCTATTTCCTTTAAGGGTTATACAAATTGTGAGTCTGACAGAGATCAAAGAAATTCGCCGTTGAAGAAAATAGTAGCATATGCACAATTACAAATTATAAAACAATGGGTTTAAGAAAACTAAAACCACATGCACATATTCATGTTCATCGGTAAAGAAGTTTTGAGATATTTATTAAAGTTCGAGGACACGATTTTTGGAACGGACCACACCTTCTTTTCTTCAATACAGCAAACAATACTTTTTCTATCGCGTTACCCTGTAATTCATCATTTGTGTTTTGTCAGTGTGTGCGCCTCTGTATATGTAAGAAGGTGTTTGTGTATGTAATTTTTCCTCCTGTGTATGTATGTGTGCCTGTGTGTGTTTGTGTGTGTGTGTGTGTGTGTGTGTGTGTGCGCGCGCGCCTAATGTGTGTGCATTTGTGTATGCATTTTTTAAGATGTGCATTTTCTATCCATGCTTTTGTATTTTTACTCAGTTTCATGCTTTGCATTTAGATATGTAAACATAACATGCCTTGGAAATACAAACACTGTTTGAAAGATAAGTGTGTATAAGAACTGAATGTAAAGCATAATGTTATTACAGTATATAAATAAACTACTTCTTATTTCTATGAGTGCCAATCATTACCGGTCTATTTGCTTATTGTTCTTAAAAATAATTTCTCTGGACTAAAACATTGGCAGCTTGAAACTATAATTTCTCATTCTAGAACTGGAAGAATCAATTTATTGCATGTGAAAAACATAACTCTGTTTGTACTCCTTTCCGTTGTTGTAGATATTTCTAATAAAATTGAGCTTGATCAAATATAATTAATCACCCATTTTAACTGATTTACCCTATCTCCCCAGCCAGTGATACAACCAAATGAATCTACCAGACCGGCTATTTCATTAACGATTTATATGTTACATCTATTAGATTTAACGATTTATCGCTTACATCACGTAGATTAAACTGGGAACACTTGTTACTCGGATAGAGTGACATATAGACAGAATTAACGGGCCTCCCAGTCAATGCTTGAAATACTAGTCGGGTAAAGTCTACTGTTAAATTAACGACCAACGGAAGGTTACGCGACGTTAAGGGAGGTAATAAGTACAGACGAATATGGTTACGAAGTTGGTTGGAATTTTGGTGAACTTTCTGGAAGACTGGGTTTTAGTTATCCCCCGTCATTGCCAGTTCCAAAGATGGATGTGAAAGGAGTAGGGTGATGAGAGTAAGATGAAAGGGGGAAGGGAAGGCGGGCTACTACCTTCCGAAACTTACCGGAAAGAAAGGCAATCCGACAAACAACTGAGTGAGGATGATGAACATTATTTCTGTTTTAAAGGCGGTTTGTTCGGCCCCATGTGGGATGGAATTATTTTTATTTGAAGCCCCACCCTAGCTTCTACCGGGGACCATGAATAAAGCCGGGGCATAGATTTGGCCTAGCCACAGATATGGTCTAACGGCTGAAAGGGGTTTCTGGGACCTCTCCACGGGTGATCCACATCCGTATGGTGGCACTTTGTGTCATCAGGTGTTTATCGCTTGTGTGATGTCCTCGTGGGGTTTAACTACTTGCCTACTTACTTTTTAAGTCAGAAAACTGCTTTACAGAAGTTGAATTCCTGAGATAATTATAAACACACATTACGAGCGCAGTAATAATAGATACGATAAATGTCATATAAACTTACTATTTAGAATAATATATAATTAGGTAGGTATGTGCTTTGCCCCCCCCCCCCACCCCCCCCCACCCCCCCAAAAAATCGTCACATTCAACGAGCATTGAGGAAGGAGAAGCTTTAGGTTATAATGGTGGCTAGGTTATGTTCGGCATATAAAATAGCTAAGCACTGCAAGCCACCAAGAACCCTGAAAAGGACTCCTGCAGTGCAGATGCGATTAAAGGAGACAGACCCAAATATTTTCCCGACCGGCGACAAAAGCATTGAAAAGGGTCTTTTAAATATGGCTGCCGAAGTCGTCCCCTCATGGGATGCCATTTTTTTTTTGTGTGTGTGGTTATTTTGAAGCCTCACCCTGGCTTTTGCCGGGGGCCCAAAATATAGCAGTGCCATAAATGTGGCCTAGCCATAGATACGGCCTGGCGGCTGAAAGGGGTTTTTGAGACCTCTCCACGGTTGATCCTTTTCCGCATGGTGGCACTTTGGGTCATCGGGTGTTTATCGCTTATGTGATGTCCTGGTGGGGTACAACTACCTACCTACATATCGCTGGTAAAGAAAGTCTTATTACAAGAAATACCTGGTTATGAGTAACTGCTTCTTCAAGAAGTTTCAGCTCAGGTCATCATTCCACTCATTGTCAAAGTATGGGATACTAAGAGAAAAAAAAAATATATTAATTAATATTAATGAGAAAGATGAACGTGATTGCTTATCCCATAACTTTTATCACTGCCATTTTATTCTATTACACTACACTGAGCAAGTTTCTCTCTATATCCTTTCTGTGTATCACCCTTTTCTTTTTACTCTCGTCCTGTTTCTCTTTCAACCCCTTCCTCTCTCTCTCTCTTTCTCCCCCTCTCTCTCATTGTCGCTATAGCTGTCTTATTTTTAATCAATGCCTCTCAAACTGCACCTAATGGTGCTACAGCCCCCCCCCCCTCTTCCCCACCATTTAAAGACCCCAAGATGGCGATATCGCCCACTTTGGGAAATACTGATCTAAACGTTTCCTTTACTACGAAACGTTCTAATCAAATATCAATCAACTGTTCGCTTGCTATCGAATATACTCTTTGCTATTTCTACCTTTATTATGATCGTTTATTTATCAGCAATCATTTATTATGTAGTTGCAGCCGCAGTCGAATGGCAATTCAATCAACTCAGTTGTCATATAAAATAAATGGCAATACAGCTCTAGGAAAATGCGCACGTGAAATCCGTTCTGACATTAATGGATTTGTTTGTTTTTCTGTTGTTTGTTTGTTGTTACACGTGAATACCAGAGGGTCATTAACTGTTTTTTAAGGGCTAACTATGGAGCTGTAGAAGCGTAGCCGCATCTGGCCTTCCAGTCCGCTTTAGGGCGGTAATTTTTCGTTTTTTTTTTTTAAAAGGTTTTATCCCTCGATATTTTCATTCCGTAGGATTCATATTTCAAAGATAAGGATCAAACTGCTAGAAATATCGGAAACCCCGTTCAACCGTTCAGCCGTAAAGTAGGCAATTTTTCTTTTTCTGTAGCTGTTTTTAAAGGCAAATTTACTTTCAGTAGTTTGCCACTGCACTAAAAAGTCGGCTCTGAGTACCACTGTCAAAAAAAAAAAGCAAGGCGGTCTGCAGCCAAATCGCATACCGCTGGGGTCGAAAAAGGCACCCAGGTATTATGAAGCGCGTTCTCAATGCCTAAGCCCCTGCGCTTACAAAGCCATGCAGCACACAGTTATATCGGGGCGCCACAAAAGGGTTACAAAATGATTTAGTCCAGTGTGGGTGGGTTCCTGTGTTTAATCGATGTATACTATGTTTCCAGACTATCTCGGTTCTCAAGTTGACCCGGCCTAAAATGTGTATCAGGTAATATATGGGAAATATAGGCGGCCGTTGTTATCTTAACCACATCACCCATTGAATGCCGATTGATTTATAAGAATAAATGTCTAGGATTAGATGCCGTATTCACAAACCAAGAAACTCTGGGCAGTTTGATAACCAAAAGAAGATGGACATGGCTTGGCCACGTTATGAGAATAAATCCTGATATACCTGCCAAACTCCGACTCTAAAAGAGCATCATTTTGCCAGTTCTTCTTTATGGAGCGGAATGCTGGAGAATGACCAAAAAGGATGCACACAAGCTGTCCACCTTCCACCACACATGTCTACGTAGAATTATCAAAATTTTCTGGCCAGATACAATCTCAAACACTAAACTACGTCAAGTCACAAACCAATAAACTTTAGACAGTATGATAACCAAGAGAGAATGGAGATGGCTTGGCCACGTTACGAGAATGAATACTGATGTACCCGCCAAAGCAGCTCTCGCGTGGACACCAGGGGGAAAGGGAAAACGGGGGCGCCCAAGGGCGGCATGGAGACGAACGATGTAGAGTGACCTGAGTGCGGCATCTTTGACATGGAGGACTGCGCTGGAGATTGCACAGGACAGGAAAGCATGGAGGATCCTCTCTGGGGCCTCGTGTGCCACTGGGCATAACGAGAACTGATGATGATACCTGCCAAAACAGCTCTCAAATGGATTCAGGTGGAAAGAGGAAAAGAAAGGAAACGGGGGGGGGGGGGGCGGGGGGGGGGGGCAAATACAACATGCAGACGAACAATGGAAAGTGACTTGAGTGCGGCATCTCTGACATGGAAAACTGCACTGAAGATTTCGCAGGACAGGAAAGCATGGAATGTCCTCTCTGGAGATTCATTTGCTCCTAGGCATAAAGAGAATTGATGATTATGATGATTAGATGCCGTATGCGACAAGGCGTAAAAACTGTTTTTGCTGAATGGACCATTAGGGAGAACAGTGGCGAGGTCGCTAGACGTCTCACCTGTTGCTCTTAGGTTCTTATGTCTTCTTTAGAATGGCCCTATGACCTCACAACTTAGGTGTCGACATATTCACCGAAAAACTGGTTTAAGAAAAGGTATGAAGATGACCAACTGGAGTCGTGGTATTTTATATAAATATATAATAACCAAACAGACAATGTGTTGATCGACAATCATTGAAAAAAGTAGAAATATATTCGGACACATTAGACAACATGCAAATTGAAAGCTATGATTACCCTGTCGGAAGTCGAACCTGTCATTTTCAAATGGCGCGTGCGCCTCGCATTAAAACATGACTAAGAACATGACCAACTAGGCACACCTAAAAAGGTGTCTTCATTGGCGATGTATATCCTACAGCTTGGAATCCACAACTATGAAATACGGACAGAATTATTCTCAAACCATTGAAATGGCCCAATAGGTTACAGAAATGTATGGAGTTATAGTAGTATAGTGGATAGACGCTCACCTGTCTACTAGGTGAATAGTAGTATAGTGGATAGACGCTCGCCTGGCTAGTAGGTGAATAGTAGTATAGTGGATAGACACTCGCCTGGCTAGTAGGTGAATAGTAGTATAGTGGATAGACGCTCGCCTGGCTATAGGTGAATAGTAGTATAGTGGATAGACGCTCGCCTGGCTATAGGTGAATAGTAGTATAGTAGATAGACGCTCGCCTGTCTACTAGGTGAATAGTAGTATAGTGGATAGACGCTCGCCTGGCTACTAGGTGAATAGTAGTATAGTGGAAAGACGCTCGCCTGGCTATAGGTGAATAGTAGTATAGTGGATAGACGCTCGCCTGGCTATAGGTGAATAGTAGTATAGTAGATAGACGCTCGCCTGGCTACATGGTGAATAGTAGTATAGTGGAGAGACGCTCGCCTGTCTACTAGGTGAATAGTAGTATAGTGGATAGACGCTCGCCTGGCTATAGGTGAATAGTAGTATAGTGGATAGACGCTCGCCTGTCTATAGGTGAATAGCAGTATAGTGGATAGACGCTCGCCTGGCTATAGGTGAATAGTAGTATAGTGGAAAGACGCTCGCCTGGCTACTAGGTGAATAGTAGTATAGTGGATAGACGCTCGCCTGGCTACTAGGTGAATAGTAGTATAGTGGATAGACGCTCGCCTGGCTATAGGTGAATAGTAGTATAGTGGATAGACGCTCGCCTGGCTACATGGTGAATAGTAGTATAGTGGATAGACGCTCGCTTGGCTACTAGGTGAATAGTAGTATAGTGGATAGACGATCGCCTGGCTACTAGGTGAATAGTAGTATGGTGGATAGACGCTCGCCTGGCTTCATGGTGAATAGTAGTATAGTGGATAGACGCTCGCCTGGCTATAGGTGAATAGTAGTATAGTGGAAAGACGCTCGCCTGGCTATAGGTGAATAGTAGTATAGTGGATAGACGCTCGCCTGGCTATAGGTGAATAGTTGTATAGTGGATAGACGCTCGCCTGGCTATAGGTGAATAGTAGTATAGTAGATAGACGCTCGCCTGGCTACATGGTGAATAGTAGTATAGTGGATAGACGCTCCCCTGGCTACTAGGTGAATAGTAGTATAGTGGAAAGACGCTCGCCTGGCTACTAGGTGAATAGTAGTATAGTGGAAAGACGCTCGCCTGGCTACTAGGTGAATAGTAGTATAGTGGATACACGCTCGCCTGGCTAAAGGTAAATAGTAGTATAGTGGATAGACGCTCGCCTGGCTACATGGTGAATAGTAGTATAATGGATAGAAGCTCGCCTGGCTACTAGGTGAATAGTAGTATGGTGGATAGACGCTCGCCTGGCTACTAGGTGAATTTTAGTATAGTGGATAGACGCTCGCCTGGCTACTAGGTGAATAGTAGTATAGTGGATAGACGCTCGCCTGGCTATAGGTGAATAGTAGTATAGTGGATAGACGCTCGCCTGGCTATAGGTGAATAGTAGTATAGTAGATAGACGCTCGCCTGGCTACTAGGTGAATAGTAGTATAGTGGATAGACGCTCGCCTGGATACCGAGTAACCGGGCCTAAACCGGGTATGAAAAAATGTCATAGGAATTCAAGGCGGCCCGTTTAATTTTGACCACATCGTCCATAGAGTCCCGAGCGGTTCAGCATCATATACCCAGTGCTAGTGTGGATTGTTGGGGCTGTGTTGTGGTGATACTTCTCTGCAAGGTCATCAGAATCTATCTGTAGCATGGTCTTCAGAAAGTTAAACAAAACAATATTGTACCGTGTCGTGACCATTTTTGACTCATTCAAGTTCTAGCTCGCGAGTGCGTATTTCAGTCAAAGATAGTACACCAAGCAAGCATCTAAGCAAGAGTATATAACATTGAACGTATAGTAAAGCGAACGTATAATGAGGTACCGCTGTATATTAATACACACACAACCTCAAACATCATCATATACAGCAAAGAGGAGATACTAAAACACAAAAATAGCCTCAAACAAGATGAAGAAGACAAAGAAGAAGAAAACGAGCCTTAGCCAAGAGAAGAGCCAAAGCGCAGGCGTCACAATAAACGCTTGTATTCCACATAATATGTGGTCATCGTCTTCTCAAAGTCCTTCATCAGATCATCACCTAACACTCCATCTCGTGACATTAGCAGTCTATAGACCAATATGTACAATCCGTAAATTTCCACCGACGTTATTGATGATTCAAGCAGATTACATCTATTCAAATGTCACATTATACTATTTTTCCAGACTAGATACAACCGTAGAATGAAAGCTTGAAATAAATAAACATGCAGACAGCAAACACTAATGTTCAGGCTAAATCAGTGTTTCCCAAAGAGGGGCCCACGACCCAACCGGGGGGGGGGGCAGTTTTATTATTGGGTGGGGGGGGGGAGTTTTATTATTGGGGGTGGGAGGGGGCAGGGGGCAATTTGATTGTTAATGGGGAAATTTGATTATTGGGGGGGGGGGGGGGAATTCGAAAATGGACTCTTCCAGACTTTAAGTTACTCAGGGGGCATCATAATTTTAGAAAAGTTTTGTTGGGTCATGGCATCAAAATAGTTGGGAAACGTTGGTCTAAGGCTAAGTTAAGGTTACAATTCAGTAGAGATTTCTGAGAGCAGTAGGAACTTTGAAAATAAACTTTTTCAAATGCATTTACTGTTTCTGGTTTTCCGTTTATTTGAACTAAATGGGAATTACAACAACAAAACCTCTTTCAAATCACACATAAGTCTCGTACAAACCAATTAATGAAATACTTTACACTAAAATAATTGCCCCCCTCTCCCCAAGTTCTTCTTGTTCTTCTTCGCGTTCGCCAGCTGTAAACTTTGGTGGAAAGTTCGGGTTGTACGTCCACTTCTGAACTGCAGTCCTGTTCGAGAACCTGAGTGTTGCATGTGCAACCGTTTGACTGATCTGACACATTTGTGTGCAGACTGTCGGTTCCTTGCCTCTCAGGCAGATGCACTCCGACTTCCAAGGAAGCTCCAACTTAGTGGACTCTTACGACATGCTTTGGGTAGGCAGTGGGTCTATTTTTGATTTCTCTATAATATGGTCACAGAACACACGCAAAGAGGTGGGGTGGGGGGGGGGGGCACGTGAGCTGCCAAATATCCCTTTGAAATCGGAATGCAACTGACAGAGAGGTGAGGAACTAACATTCTGAACTCCGAACGAACAAACAAACTAACAATTAACTGACTATTTTTTTCAAAGGGTTAAGAATTGGCCACGCAAGCAAGTCTGACATTTTGCCCTTTCACTCCACTAATAGCACAGTTAATAATTCGCACATCATTTATGGTTAATAATAATTATAATAATGATGACAATAATAATAATGATAATTATAATAATAACCGTAAATATTCACAACATCTAAGTCTTGATTACAAACGCTGGAATGTGCTCTAATTATACTTACATTACTGAACTTTCAAATAGTTTAGTAATAAACCTGATCAAAAAATGGTATAAATCTAATAGGTTGCATAATATAAACATCATCAACATCAATTACATATTAGTTACAAACGCTGGAATGCGTTCGACTGGCATCTTCAGTTGTAAACAATAATAACTTTCAGTTTAGACAAGAACAAAACAAAAAAAAAATTCAAAAGGACATCCGATAGAAATGCATAAAAGGCTTCTTTTTCTTCTTCTTTGTCCTCTTTTACCTCTTCGGGTGTCGAGGGAGATATAAAGTCCCTCTTCTCGCTCTTCTGGTTGCTTCGACCATAGACACACATTGGTGCTGTAGAGTTTTTCTGATCTTATCTTTCCATTTGGTTCTTGGTCTGCCTCACGCTCTACGACTCTCTCCTCTTTTGGTATATGCCTTGCATGGTATATCATCAGGAGCAATTCTCTCCAAGTGGGCAAAGCTTTTGATTTGTTGTCTTTGTATGTAATTTAGAACTGCTACTTTGCCGACATGATCTCGTGTGTCCTCATTCGTGATTTTATCTCTTCTTGTCCCTTCTACAGTCTTTGATAGGCTTCACGTACTATAATCTTTCAATTAGGCATATAGTCTTCAGTGAGATAATATTCCACAGCTAAGCTGCTGAGTACGCTAAGCTTGTTTTGAAAAGGTCTATTCTAGATTTAGATACATGAAGTGTGTTAAGGCGTTTGCTAAGCCTCCCACTATATTTAAATAATGACCAAAGGTAACATGGAGAATTTCTGAATATGATTTTATGAATAAGTTTAGCTTTATTGAATTTTAGGCGTTCCTGGAGCGGTCAAAGCAAAAGTTCTTAAAATAGGTGCGAAGAGTCGTTCCATGACTATTAGTTAATAAACGCAAATCCCTTCTGTGAAGTGCTTTGATTCGTTTGATGACTAAATTTGCACATCCATCCCATATTGTGAAGCTATAGTCTATGTTGGTTTGAAATTGAGAAGTATAGAATAATTTCCTAGTGTTGTCAACCAGAAATTGTTTAATTTTTGCTAGTTGGTGTACTTTTTTAGCTGTTTGTTTAGCAAAAGATTGCAACGTGGGAATTGAAGGTAAGATTTCTGTCGATGATCAGGCCTAAAGCTTTGTCTCAGTTAAACTTTTACTGGGGTGTTACCGACGCAGAGTTAAAAGGTTTTATACGAATTTAACGTTCGCAGTTCTTGTATTGTTGTTATCAACATAGATTTTGTCTTGCTTGTGTTGCATAGGTACAACTTACTGCATTGTTTAATCCTTGTTGCAAAGACAACTGTCGCATGACAGCATCCACACATCTGCCACAGCAGGAAGGTCCATATAGCTGACCACCCTAAACTCGTCATCGTAACTATGTAATAGAATAGGCCAAGCATAGTTAGATAGTTCGTTTGTTGTGGGGGAGTCCTGATAGGAAAAATCCATATAAAACCCTTTGATAATGACTCTTTTAGGCTTTGAGTGTCGAATTGAATGTTAGGACACATTTTCTGCGCCTATTCTAAATAAATTGTCTGACCACTGCACTGCATTAGTGAGCGCGATTCGTACGCTAACTGCTGTTGTTAGGGGACGTGTTTGTGTGCGTCACTTCTCTATAGTCCGGTCCTGGAGGCAGGCGTGTTTCCTTGTGTCTCGCCGATTGACCGTTATACAGACAAGATTCCTTGTTCTCTTTTTTTATTATCATGGGTTATGAAGATCCAACAAGTGTCAGTGTCTTGTAGACTGGTTCCTTCTGCCACTACTCATTAAGCAATTTACATGTGGTGAATTGTGGTCCTGAACGTGTGGACGATACTTGAGTCGTCGTCTTCCGAGCTCAAGGTGATTGTTCTCGATCAACGCCAGAAACTGTTCCTGCTGGTGAAATAATGTTGGGAAGTCTGGTGACGTGAAGATCTATTCCGGCATCCAGAGAAGCAGCCTCGTTTCTGAGAAGTCCTATCGTAAAGTACGGTAGTCGGAAACTTCGCTCCAGCATCCAGAGGAGATATAAGATCTAAACAGATAAGTCAGAGTGACCCGTATGACGGCTTAAATCTAAGTGGACCTTTCCAATCCATCAGATTCCTCAGCCATGATGATACTGGACAGAAACGTAGAGTAGGAGGAAGACACTCGCACTAACTTTGTTCTTGAAAGTATTCAATATTCTTTCAGTTAATTCTTCAAGTTATTTTTCTTCAGCTTGGTTACAGGGAACCTATTACATTGATTCTCGAGTTCATCCGCCTTCTAGTTCTTAGGAGAGTTTTGTCTAATTGGAGTTCCTTGTGGCATTTATAAACGTAGTCTTGTCTTATCGTATTCACTGTTGATTATTTGTTCGACTGGATTTACATTAATCCAGTCTGGGGGCAAACAGTGGTGAGGACGTCTGGCCGAGAGGTACCCAAGTGTTCATAATAACCCTGTGGAGTCGTAGCTCGTGTCACCTCATCCCTGAGACAGGTTGAATGGAAAGTTTGAACCGAGGGTTAGGCCTCTAGACGAACGAGAGCCACCATTCAAAACACTCCTGTCTCAGAGCACCTGAGGGATTTGTGAAAATATCCTGTAAGTAAGGTGCGCGACAAAACTGCCATACGACAACAACTCTAGTACATTACAGCTTTGAGCATTTGTATAGATGTTACAGTCTTCAGAAAGCTCCAGTTTTGGAACGAGACCAAAGTCCAGAAGTCCAACATCTTTCCGGGGAAGAAGAAGGAGAAAGAGATATCCAAGCTAGACATTACTTACCAGATGGCAAACTATGCCCGTACTGTCACAGACGGTGTCACTTGTTAGAAAGTAATTTCTTACCCTGACGCCTTGCACGCTGAGGGATAAAAGACCTGTTTTCCGTCCGCGAACTGATGAGAGGGTTAATTGTTTGTTTCCAGAGAAGAAAAGAATAAGAAAGTGTGCGTGTATGTGTGCATATACGCGCATGTGTGTGAATCTCTCTGCTATTGATTGTGCCTATACCTGACTGTGCCTGTCTCTCTGTTTCTCTTACTATTTTTCTTTTTTTGAGCTGAGTCTGTGCCTCTATTCAAAATCAACTGATGCCCCCCCCCCCTTTTTTTTTCCAATCATCCAGTGAGGCAGAAAGCGGGAGATAAGGAAACTAAAATAACATGAACGATTTATTTCAAAACCTGCATAATTTATGTTTTTTTATATTGCTGAGAGAACGACATTTTTTTTTTCTGAATCACCTTTTCTACATCGTCCATTTTTCCTCTGCTGCCCCATCACAATGCATGCGGTTGTAAATCTAATTCGGCCAAAGTTGCCAGTCTATCCTCAGGTGGGGTGATCTTTACATCTGATAACGATATTCTGTTGATCTGGGAAATTTAGATGCCAATGTATTATTTTCACTTTGTATATGCCATCTCAGATTCGGAAGTGCCCAAAGGGCATGTTCTCACCAATATGTTATGCTACTTAAAAAGAATTTAAAATTCTTCTTCCTTCGTCTTCTTTGTCGTCTCAATGATACAAGGCTGTAGCCCAATGTCGCGGTTTTCTGTACCTGTCTTGCGCTTCTCGGGTGGCTTGGGCCATGGGTTTGTTCATCTTTCTGCAGGTTTCGGCTACACAATTTGTCCATCTCTTTCTTCGTCTTCCTCTCGCCTCCCTCCCAGACTTTCTGCTCTAAAAAACTCTCATATGCAGGTTTCCCTGGCTTCATTCTCACGAGATTTCCGAACAATTTCATTCTTTGTTTGTCGGAATAATCCAGACATGGTGTTATTTGAGCTTTCTCTCTAATGCTGGTATTCGTTGCCCTGTCTCTTCTTGTGTTGTTAGTGACCTTGCAGAGACAGTGCATTTTACAAGTAGTAAATTTCTGTTCTAGTGCCCGAATCATTACCCATGTTTGGCACTGATAACATAAAGTAGGCATACAGATAATATTAATCATTTGCTGTTTTGCTCGAAAAGACAGAATTAACGTCAATAGGAAGAAAAAAAAACGGCATTTAAACATAGCATCAGAGCATACATATATTAAACAGGCATCTGAGTTTAAATATCTTGGAACAACATTAACTGAAGATGGTAAATTTGACTAATACATTTTTAATTGATACAGAAAGGCTGGCCAAGTATTTTATCTGCAAAAAGAAGTTAATCGTTTTCTTCAGGGTCTATAGATGCCTCCTGTGAAATTCTTTCCATGTAAGTTAGGAATATAGATGGCGACATTAAAGGCTTTTTATCTATGCTTCAATGGTTAACTCAACTGGTAGCATTAGGTAATTTTCATAACTCTTTTTATAACGAGAAAAACTACTTTTGAATATGCATTATTTGAGCCCGGGACAGCTAGCCCCACTCTTATAGTATAAGACAATTCTGATCAGCACAAAAAGATGTCTCATACAAAGAATAGTCTATGCTACCAGTGCCAGGCATGGTCGATCACAAAAAACCAGAAACGACAGTTTGTGACCATGGAAATGAGATGTCTGCGAAAGGCTGCAGGTCTGACAGGAGAGACAAATTCAGAAATGAGGTCATGAGAGAAAAAGTCAACACAAAACCAAAAACAAATTTTTTTTGTTAATAATAATAAAGGTAAAAATCTGTTGAAGGGTGAATACATATAGTGTTTCCAAAAATGTATGCATTATGACAGCGGTTCTCAACCTATGGGTAGCGACCCTTCAGTGAGTCGATCAACCCTTTCACAGGGGTCGCCAAAGACCATCGGAAAGCAAACATCTACTGAAGTTATGAAGGAGCAACGAAAATAGTTGTATGGTTGGGAGTCGCCACAACATGAGAAACTGTATCAAAGGATAGTCGCATTAGGAAGGTTGGGAACCACTGCGTTAAGACAAAGTTACAAGATAAAATTTCTGTACATGGGCTTGGGGGTTGGGCATGGTCACCTTTATCATTTCTTTCTTGAGGGTGGGCGGGAGGGGGGGGGGGTACGGTTGAACACCCTTAAATTACAAACAAAGACAGCAAATCAAATGGTTTGGCCATTTAGAGAGAATTCCATGTGACGCGATACTATGTAAGGCTTACACCAAAAGAGGATAAGGACCGATATCACAAGGTAGACCAATAACAAAATGGATATGGCATCAAAAAAAAAAAAAAAAAAAACACTCTACAAAGCACAATGTTTCTACAGTCGATGCAGCCAGAAGCTCGAAAAGCAGAATCTTTTATAAACATCGACATCCAAAGTGGTAAAAGAGGATGTGATCAATAAGGAGAAGACGAATTTTGGTATTAATAAGTTGATAGCTACTGGAAGATGTGTTAAGGAAGTTAAATGTCGAATAGCTCAATTAAAGGCAGCATTTTACAAAATAAACAATATTTTATGCAATCTTTCTTTGTAATTTGTGCCGAGTAAGAACATTTTTAAAAGCTACATAAACACTGTATTGATATATGGAAGTGAATCATGGACAGTTAGCAAGTTAGTGAAACTTTCTTTGGAAGCTGCGTAGATGTGGTTATATAGGTGAGTAATGAGAATACCCTAGACAGACAAATAAGACTAATGAAGATGTCTTGAAAGAAATTGGCCCGCAAAGAGAACTGATTGCCCAAATCAGAAAGAGACAAGCTACATTCTTTGGTCATGTCATCGCAAGGAAACAAAAACTAAAGAATATCGTGACAGAAGAAAAGTTGGAGGGGAGCAGAGGCAGAGGGAGACCTAGAGAAAAAATGCTGGACAGTCTGACATCATGGCATGGTGAATCATCTGTGTCAGAGTTGACTGGCAATTCACGAGACAGAAGGTTGTGGATGTACATGACTACCAATGCCACACGGCATAGACTTTAAGAAGAAGAAGTTGAAACAGTACTGAAGGAGAAGAGCCTACAATTATGATGTAACGATTTAGTATAAATGACAGAGATAGATCAAAGTTAGCGTAGTCGAATTAATGGAAACAAAAGATTTACTGGGTGTTTTGTAGCCACCCTGTGTATTTATAGATCAGTAAACTCTACCTGGCCACATCTAATATAAGCTGCCTGTACTTCAAATAACATTTCTTGGTACTATCTGAAGCTAATTTGCTGTTGCCAAGTCACCATTTCGTCTTGTCCCTGTCCGACAGTTCGATAAAGTGCAGCAGGGAAAAATCGTGGCCTCGAGTCATGAGCCAGGTCGGGTAACCTTCTGGGATTGTATAGGAAGTGATGGTCCGAAACAATCGTCGACGAGGGATCTTTCTACTGATGATCGGTGGACCCCTGCTGGCCATGCTCCCCTGTGGAGTTCCCGTCAAATCACTGGTCAGGAAGCACCAATACAAAAAACAAAAACAAAAAAATGTAGAAAGGTATGTGGGCAGGTGACTCGTTCTATCTACACATTGTTTGGGGAGGAAGATTCCAGATTAGAATATTAATAATGATGATGATAATATAGTGTAAGGTGAAAACATAATACTTCTGAAAAATGTATGTATAAACAAAGAGTTAAAGTATAATATTTCATGGCGGGGTGGGGGGGGGGGGAGGAGCCGCCACCCTTGAACATTTTTTTTCTGGGGGGGGGGGGGGGGGTTGCACCCTTACAAAACGTAGAGGGCCCGCTTAAAGGACCCAAGTCTTTTTTAAGTGCTCTAACATGATATCATTATTAATACGTATATTAATAAGTAGAATGGTGAAAACGTACAATAATATGTTTTAATTAATATGATATCATATTTTTTTTTTTAAACAGCAACAAGTGAAAAAGAATTGTGTACAGTCCCGTTAGAAAACACATTTCCCTCGGGGGGTGTGGGGGGGGGGGAGGGTTGCGGTAAAGGGATCAAAGTGCCTCAGCCATTTGGTCCTAGGACCTCTGCATTATGCTAACAAGCAAAATGGGAAATGGTAACGTGGTGGCCAGAGGTTTGCCAGCAGTCTCAATGGATATTGGCTCAAATCCCGGACAGAAGCAAACATTGTTATAATTTTCATTGATACTCAGTTTCACTTACACTTCTTCTGTTTGTTCTAGCTGTAGATTATAAGAAACGTAGGCAGTAAAACTGCAAGGACAATCTTCAAGGTATGTAGAAGATATTACGGAATCACATCTTCAAGCCTAAAAGATTGTGCAATGTTCAACTCTTTCAGCCCCTTAAGATTCCACAGCTGAGGCTCAAAAAGAACCAAACCAAATGGGAAATCTTTTATTGTTGAATTTCTTTTAAGCGACAAAACATAATGGAAAATTAGTCAAACAATTTCTTGCGGCCCTCAGAGGTGTTGCTTTATAAAAAAAATTTACAGAACTTGGATAAAATTCCAAATAAGAACACCAGCTGTTTTGAGAAAGAAAAAAAAAAAAAGGCTAGGGTTCAAAGACGATTTATAATTACCATCAGAAACAGACAGTATACATCTGTTGGCCATATTATCAGAACGGTTTGTGGAAAAAGAAGTAGAGGAATACAGCGCGAGAATATTGTTGACTTATTGATGTCAGCGCTTCAGCGGGCCAAACAGAAATACGATTTCTCCCAGAAAGACTTGAGCTAAGTGATTTTGTGTATTCTTGTTCTTATATGTAAATGCCAAACTTGAATGTATTAAAGACTTGTACGGTTTGCAGGAAAAAATGAGGGTGGAGAGGGGAAGGGGGAGGCAGGTTCTGAGCCTGAGGATTTAGTGCAGCATGGCTAGTGCTGTCGCCAATGACTGTGCAAATTTGGATTTTTTTGGGGCCCCTAACACACACACCCAAAAACACACACACAAAAACTCCCTAACCTTACCGAGAATTTGAACCTGGGTCTCTCGCCTGAGAGCTCAACTCACTTAACCATTTCAACCAGCAGTTCCTAAAAATGTAAGTGGGCTCGTGTTGAGGAATTTAATTTTTTTTGTAATGTGCTCATGACAGCGCTCTAGTCGCAACATTCACATGTCGTTTGTGTTTGTGATAATGTGAAGCCTCGTTTGTGTTTGTGATAATGTGAAGCCTCGTTTGTGTTTATGATAATGTGAAGCCTCGTTTGTGTTTATGATAATGTGAAGCCTCGTTTGTGTTTATGATAATGTGAAGCCTCGTTTGTGTTTGTGATAATGTGAAGCCTCGTTTGTGTTTATGATAATGTGAAGCCTCGTTTGTGTTTGTGATAATGTGAAGCCTCGTTTGTGTTTATGATGATGTGAAGCCTCGTTTGTGTTTATGATGATGTGAAGCCTCGTTTGTGTTTATGATAATGTGAAGCCTCGTTTGTGTTTATGGTAATGTGAAGCCTCGTTTGTGTTTATGATAATGTGAAGCCTCGTTTGTGTTTGTGATAATGTGAAGCTGCGTTTGTGTTTGTGATAATGTGAAGCTGCGTTTGTGTTTGTGATAATGTGAAGCTGACTACGTTTGTGTTTGTGATAATGTGAAGCTGACTGCGTTTGTGTTTGTGATAATGTGAAGCTGACAACGTTTGTGTTTGTGATAATGTGAAGGTGACTACGTTTGTATCTTTTGTAATGTGAAGCTGATCGTTTGTGTTCGTGATAATGGAAGCTGCCTTTGTGTTTGTGATAATGTGAAGCTGACTACGTTTGTGTTTGTGATAATGTGAAGCTGACTACGTTTGTGTTTGTGATAATGTGAAGCTGCATTTGTGTTTGTAATAATGTGAAGCTGCGTTTATGTTTGTGATAATGTGAAGCTGACTACGTTTGTGTTTGTGATAATGTGAAGCTGACTGTTTCTACATTTGGTCTGATTTGAAATCTTTTAATAATATCCGCATATAAAATGATAAATTTTATTTGGGATATTTTATAAAGAGTAGAGTCATGATCGCCAACGCCAGTTGGTAATGTTCTTATCGATGATTAACATATCTTTAATATCATTAGACCAAACCTAAAGTATATCTTTTTCTTCTTCTTTTTGCGTTCACCAGCTGTAAACTCTGGCGGAAAGTTCTGGCTGTTCATCCAATTTTAAACTTCAGTCCTGTTCAAGAACCTAAGTGTTGCGTGTGCATCCATTTTACAGGTCTGACTCATTTGTATGCAGACTGTTGGTTCCTTGCCTCTCAGGTATATGCTCTCATAATTGGGCCTCGGAACCCACACGGTTTGGAAAGTATATACAAAACAATACAGGAGATCGCTTAGCAAATACACGATGGCCAATCATTCATAATCTGCTATTTGGGCCAAAGAGGGTCTGAAAAATAATGTCAGATGCTTGATGATTAGCTGAACTTTGTAATATCCGCCTTTTTAAGTCTGTGAAACACATGGTGAACATCAAGCCTGAAGTCCCTCTTTCTGCCGTGCCTTGAAAAGAGTGAAATTTCCGTTGAACAAATTGTATCCGGTTTTTTCAATTTCCGTTTTGGCCAGTATTTTTACGCTTCGGATATTCTTTCTGAAGAGTGTGGCTTTCATTATTTCAGCAAGAAAGAAATAAAACAAAGAAAAAATATATTACAGCTTTCTGCAAATTTGGAAGTAATTTTAAAGTGCGCTTAAATCTGGCTCAGATATAAATTTCACTAAAGGGATAAGGTAAATGCCAGTTTTTAACAACGCATGCGACAATAATCAATTCCTGTTATATTCTCTTAGCAATTGCCTTAAGTAAACTTTACATCCTGGTATGATTAAAGCTAATATTTCATTTTTGCTTTCCATTTGGCTCAAACAAAACATTTCCATCTTAATATTTTATTAAATACGAAAAGATGATTCCAGCCCTGTAATAACATCGGTTCATTTACCGGAAAATTAAAATACGCAATATTGATGTTGATAAAACGATTTAATTTATATTCAGATCAAAATGTTTGCCATTTAGGATCTTAACTAGGGTAGTACCATCCACCCCTCTGTTTGTTTATTGATAACTCCTCGCATTGTCTTTTTTGCTTGGTTGCTTTTGTTCTACTCTGTCCCATGGGTGTTTGTTTTTATTTCATTTATACTCACACATTGTAACTTTGGAGTACAAAAACTTTATGTGAGGTAGTGTAGGAATTACATCTTGAGCTAAAAGAGATGAAAAAAAAAAATGAGTTCAATGTTACAATTGTACATTAAATATTGTTTGGGGTTCGTCGTGGCGCAGTGGCCAGACGCTCGCGTGCGGGTCGGAAAGTTGTGAGTTCGCTTCCTGGAGGAGCCAGACTTTTTTTTTCCCTCACAAAGGACCCTGACTCCTAGGTGGCCCCAGCCTTGATTGGGTACGGGGTGAGTCCCCGGAAGTAATCGAGGCCGGCGTGATGCTGACGACATCGCCCATCTTGTGCCGATAGTCTATACAAATATAGATCTAGCCCTATATGCCCTATACGCCTAGAGGGGTGAAAAAGGGACTTTAATTTTTTGTTTAACTTACATATTAGTTGACAGATTTGTATTGCTTCTTACTCTTTGCGTTTACAGACTGTAAACGGTGACATAAATGTATGATTGTTTGTCCACTTCTGGATTTTAGTCTACTACGGAATCTAAGATTTGTGTGTGTCTAAAAGGGACCCTTTTCCACGCCTTCTGGCGTATTGGGCATTTAAGGCAAGACCTATATTTTATGGACCAATCAAGACTTCCTGGATGATGTGGTCAGTACTACAACGGCCCTGTTGTTTGTGTACACACATTTTAATGACTGGGCCTATTTAAATGCAAACTGCTGATTATGCATCTTTCACACAGACTTCAAAATGTAAAAAAATTGAAATCATAATCTAATTAGCGGCCTTTTACGACAAGCTTTTTTTGGGGCGTGGGAAGTTCTAATTTAAAAAAAAACAACCTAGAATTGCACCCCTGAGCTAACACTTAGGTTAGTTAGTGTTTTGAAACCAAAGTTTGGGAACGGGAGTGCAGTCCAGAAGTGGACGAGCAAACATAATTTTCCGCCAGTTTACAGGCGGTGAAAGCGAGGAAGAAGAAGAAGAAGAAGAAGAAGAAGAAGAAGAAGAAAAAGAAGAAGAAGAAGAAGAAGAAGAAGAAGAAGAAGAAGAAGAAGAAGAAGAAGAAGAAGAAGAAGAAGAAGAAGAAGAAGAAGAAGAAACCGAAGTTGCAAGGCAAATAGTTAAAAAAAATGTTTTTTCCTCGAAAAATGGTATGTGTGTCGTTTCCTCCTGATCGCTATGTGAAGGTCTGATTCGCTGAGGTTAATGTAACAAGAAATCTTACACGTGGAAAGTAGATCACAAGCCATATTTGCACAATACACCTGAAAGCCTGAAAAATGGTCCTTTACTGTCTTGACTTGACATAGTCTCAGGACGCCAATGGGCTGAATAAACGTAACAAAAATGTCAGAGACAAAATATACAATTTTGCGGGACATCAGGAGCCTCTCTTGGCAGTGGTGAAACGTCGCTGGCTAGCTTGGTTTGGGCACGTGGTGAGACATGATTCGATTTCAAAGACTTTACTTCAAGGAACATTTTGTGGGGTGCGGTGGGGGGGGGGGGGGAGTAGTCGAAGAAGAGGAGGACAAAGAAGAACTGGAACGACAACATCAAAAAAGAAGGACAGGACTAAGTTATCATAACTTATTGATTAAGCAGAAGACATAGAAAGATGGTGGGTTTTATGTGCTAGTGGTTCCTTCCCATCAGTACACCTTCACGACACTAATGGGTCAAGGGTTCTGGTAATGGGATGAACAGAGACTACCACACTTGTGTACTCTTGATCAATACCTACATGTTCTTTTCTTTTACTTTAAGATGTAACAGATGGGAACGGTTGTGATGTAGGGACCTAGACGGTCGCCTCGGGCCCGAAGGTCGTGGATTCATATCCGCATAGAGTAGGGTTTTATTTAAAAAGGATTTTCGCTCTCTGGTCGACCCAGACTAAACTGGGTAAAGTCCTGGGAAGTAAAGTTGGTTGAAATGATGTTGACCGCAATACCCATCAAGGGCTAATGCTCTATAAACTATTATCCAAGCACTACATACTCAAAACCTCAAGGACGTTGACAATTGTATTTTAATTTACTTTTTTTTTCTTTCTAAAATTAAAAAGATAACACAAACGTGTCATATAAAGTTAACTGATTGGCTGAACATTGCACAAGTAAAACCTTATAAACTTTCAAACTACACACTAACGAACTGTGTCCTTTGTCACAGTTATGAACATTCAATAGATAATAAATATGATTAATCTGTGATTAAAAGCGAGAAAGTAACACCAGCATTGCATGAAAAGTTTATTGAAAACCATAAACATTTACTCCCTGTGTGGGTTCTGGGGCCCTTTTATAGGGAAAACAAGAATAGACCAACTGCCTACCCAAAAGCATGTCGTAAGAGTCGACTTATTGGGAGCTTCCTTCGAAGTCAGAGTGCATCTGCCTGGGAGGCAAGGAACCAGGAGTCTGCATACAAATGAGTCAGATCTGTAAAATGGATGCATAAGCAACTCAGGTACTGGAAGGGGACTGCAGTCCAGAAGTGGACGAACAACCAGAACTTTCCGCAAGAGTTTACAGCTGGTGAACGCGAAGAAGAAGAAGATAAACATTTACACAATCGCGAATTGAATGTCATACATGACAAATTGAGTATCACTCATAAAGTAACGAAAATGTTGCAATTATTCACATGGAGGAAAGCTTAGTTTGACATTTTTTTTCACAAAAAGTGTGAAGGCATATCATAAACTTCCGTTTACATCGTATGTTAAATGTCACAGGTGTCCAAAGATGTGCCATAATGTTCATATGCAAAGTAAACTGAGAGTCAAAAATGTTCATTTATAATGTGACTTGAGTGTAATAATTATTCCCAACAGACTGAGATGAGAAAATCAGAAATGTCCACACACGAATTGGATGGAATATAAGTATGTTACTTTACAGCCTGTGTTAAATCCATGCTTCCGATTTTACCCCACTCGGACTGCCATCTGTAGGTTTGACCAATGTTAGACTGCAAAATCTTAGTCTGGATGGTAAACCAGTCTGTTAGTTAGTTGCGTATCCTTTAGACGACATTGCAGAACCAACCCCAGAATTTTTTTACTGCTGTGGTTTATCTGCTCACATTCACGTGCAGTTGAAACCAGTATGGATGATCCAAAATACTCGGTTAAACTTATAAAGAAATTACAACTGCGGCACCCGTAACGGCTTGTGGCGTACCAGGATTTCTTGTTCTGAGCACTGAATAGAATCTCTCCACAATCCAGTTTTGAAACGGGACCTGTAAATAATCCAAAACGATGCAGAAGTGAAGTGTCTTCAGAAAGTTTCAAATCGACATGGAAACCAACTGAAGAAAATCTTGATTAACTGAGACCTCTGTATAGGTTCAACCGCCCTATTTTAACGAAAACACAGATGATCAACAAGCATGTCGCAAAAGGAGACTATTTAGGGGTATGGTAAAAATCGGATGTGTTAGGCTGAAAGTCCCAAATATCGCAGCCTAGCTGTAAACCGCAACACAACGTTCTTCCCTCTTTTAGAGGTCGCAAGAAAAAAAAAGAGATTCAAAGAGTTGTTAATTTTAGAGAGAATAAATTTTATGCTACATCGTTTATACAAATAAGGCACAGTTTGCAACTATCGATCAGTCTCCAAAAATTGAATCAATTCTTTAAATATACTTTCCCTTATGTAAGTCTGTCAGAGAAGACTTCCAAGGTCTTTTATGTACTCAGTGGCAAATCGTAAAATATTTATCTTTGATGCTCCTTCTTTCTGTTTCAGTGATGGAATGTGTCGTCGAAGAACTTCAAATGCGTCATTGACACTACCTATTCTTTTTCTTTCTCTGCTGTTACGTCGTTCTACGAAATCTTGAGGTCGCAAAAAATGTGGTATATGTCGACGAATCTTTTTCCCCTTTAGGATTGTTGTAGTAGATGATGATGTCTGTAAACCGTCATTATTATCAGGAAGCTTTGGGATTGTTGTATCAGCTGATGAAGTTGGTAAATGATAACTATCCGGAATTTTAGTTCCAAGCAAAGGATTTAAATTAATCGTTGGTATTGGGTATCTGCTGTCGAGAGTGACCAGTGTTTGTTCAATATTTGACACGCATTTACGCTGATAACAATACTGTGGATATGTGGTTTCACGAGTTGCTTCTGATAAACTGTAATTACTGTGTACATGAGGTACTGTGCTCATCTTGTTGAAATCCATTATTTTGTAGTTTTGCGCATTATCGTCACTACATTGTATAGGACCCAGCGGACATCTGGATCTGTTCAGCGGTCTGAAATTAGAAGCAGGAGACACGGTACAAGCAGGCGCGTCTTCATATATGGGAAACACACTTGTTGCTATTGTACATTCCTGTTGTTTAGTTTGTTGATAATTAGTGAACTGTTTTGTTGAAATAGTTTCCAGACTTCCAGTCTCAACAAACTTAGTGTATAATTCACTAGAAACAGCTAACGGGCAACTATTCTCACTTGGAAATTGTTCACTGTTGTATGACGGTCTGTATGTAGATGTGGCTGTAATGACTCCACACACATCTCTATTGTAATTAGAAGGAGACACTATTTTACACTCACTCCAAAATGTATCATTAGGTGAAACACAATAATAAGCCATCCTTCCCGAATAAATGACGTCTATTATCAATAAACAGATTTTGTAATGTTTTTGCAGTCTATGCTGATGAAATGTATCCGCTACCGTCTATTGTGAATATAAAGTACTGAAGGCCCAGTCTCCTCCAGGGTGCTACAATCAATTACACATGGTGGATTTTGACTGCATTGTCCGCAGTCACTTTGCCGCTAAAGAATAATAACAAACATGAGGCAAATCCACATCCTCAAATTACTTTAAGGAAAAATGGTTAATGGACACAACGCTGTCCCGAAAGCAACGAAAAATTTTTTTTAAAAGAAAAGACTTGTAAATGTGTAGCTAGAAAAAAATATTTTGCAACAACAACGAATTATCACGTCTGAAGATGCTCACTAGACTCTACAAAACTAAGCACTCTAAAACTTGGTGGCTCATCTCATGAGCTCACAAACAGTTATTTCATGTGGTCAACTCGTCTAATACTGCCTGCCATAGGTCAGATTGTGTAACCCTAGCATTTCCTGCCTGCCATAGGTCACATTGTGTAACCCTAGCATTTCGCGGGTCAGATATGGGCGTTACCTTTCTTCCATATTGTGATGTCCGTCTGTTTATTTGAGTGTGTAACTGACGGCCAATTTATGTCATGTTTAGATATCTGTTTCCTTGCATTGTAATCTTCATTGTTGAAGAGGTAACCTTCGCACTTTCTACCGCAACCATCTCACATGTGAACGCGTGCCATATGTCAGCACTGTTCAAACCGTCACCAGATCAGCCATGCATAACGCAATGACACCAGTAAACTGTCGATTACTAAATGAGGTCTGTAAAGACTACTGATTCACGGAACCTCAGAGCCCTAAATTAGCAACAATAAATACTATTGTTGCCAGTCCCTAAGCATTCGGACTGACGTGACGTGTCCCTAACACCGACACCCGGTTCTCAATAGACCATCACCAACAAAATCCCAACAGTACTCAAAGTGATACTACACTAGCTCGCAGACAAGCTTTCAAAAGCTAATTTGTATCTTCTCGGGCTGTAAATAGATGGCACTCGCGGAGTCGCGTCCATCAGGTCTGCAACTACCCAGGGACACTTATTATCACCGCATGGGTTCCTCAATCTATGTATGACAAGCGACTTGTCTTTGGTTTGAGTATTACGTGCTCAAGCAATTTGTCTAGGGCGGGTTTAGCTGGTAAAATTCTTGTGTTTATATTGATGTAAAATCAACACCGATTGTGCATGTATAAGGTAGACAAATGGATATTCTTTAAATTGCTTTCCTGGATATGTACATAATTTATGCTTTAGCCGAACGAACCACACGTCTGTCTGTCTGTCTTTTCTTTCTTCTTTCTTCCTTTTTTGTGTTTTCTTTCTTTCTTTCTTTCTTTCTTTCTTTCTTTCTTTCTTTCTTTCTTTCTTTCTTTCTTTCTTTCTTTCTTTCTTTCTTTCTTTCTTTTCTTTCTTTCTTTCTTTCTTTCTTCTTTTTCTTTCTTTTTCTTTCTTTCTTTCTTTCTTTCTTTCTTTCTTTCTTTCTTTCTTTCTTTCTTTCTTTCTTTCTTTCTTTCTTTCTTTCTTTTGTCTTTCTTTCTTTCTTTCTTTATCCAACTTTCTCTCTGTGTTTATTTATTTATTTATTTATTTTCTTATTTCTGTCTGTCTGTCTGTCCGTCTGTTCCCCCCCCCCCTTTTTTTTTTCTTCCATTAAATAATTTGAATATAGATTCATTCATACTATTTGTTCTCTTTCGCTGGTTATTTCTTGTTTCCGGTGGCAGCTTACTCTTGTATCTAATATAGACCACTTTTCCAGGCGGTCAACTTACTTTATATCTCATATAGATCAATTTTCCCTGTGGTCAACTTACTCCGGTATCTAAAATAGACCAATTCTCACGGTGGTCAACTTACTCTTGTATCCAATATAGACCAATTCTCCCGGTGGCCAACTTACTCTATTATCAAATATAGACAACTTCTCCCGAGGGTCATCTTACTCTTGTAACTAATATAGACCAATTCTCCCGGTGGTCAACTTACTCTTGTATCCAATATAGACCAATTCTCCCGGTGGCCAACTTACTCGATAATCTAATATAGACCAATTCTCCCGGTGGCCAACTTACTCGATTATCTAATATAGACCAATTCTCCCGGTGGCCAACTTACTCGATTATCTAATATAGACCAATTCTCCCGAGGGTCATCTTACTCTTGTATATAATAGAGACCAATTCTCCCGGTGACCATCTTGCTTGTGTCTACCAATGTCCCTCTGTCGACTGCCAGAGTATAAAAGCCAAACCTAACACCTGTCCGATTGTTGTTCCTTACGTCCTTTTAAGGACTGAATTTTTTGTTCTTTGAAGCCCCACCCTGGCTTTTGTCAGGGGCCGCAGTATAGGCAGGCCATAAATGTGGCCAATTGTCTGAACGCGGTTCTGGACCTCTCCAAGGTGATCCTCATCCACATGGTGGCACTTTGTGTCATCGGGTGTTTATCGCTTGTGTGATGTCCTGATGGGGTAGAGAGTCAGTCAGTCAGGCCTGTCCGATGAACCAACGGAGAGCTTGTCACCATGGCCGTAAGGTAGTCGACTGATCAAATTTGCTACCGCAGCGACAATATCAATAATTCTCACAACACCTGTTACAAATCACCAACCGTCTTATTCCCGACCGAGAACATCCGGTAAATTGCAGTAGGCTGGAAATCGAAAAGAGGAGTCTAACGACACAATTTGGAGTTTAAAATCTACCTATAGTATTTCTGTGCACTGTGCTGAGCTTCTTCGGGCTCAGACTTGACGGAGCACTTCTGGGTTACTACCCGTGTGCTATGTTGTTGATTCGGTCGTTGTTAAAAAATTCAAACTTCACTTCGAAGAGAACTGTCTTATTTGTATTTTTATCAACCGCCCTTACTGATATTTTCATAGATGCTAACTCAACCATCCGAGACAAAGTTAGACATGATATTATCAGATAGACTGTGGCATCAACAACGTGTTGTAATTGGTTTATTGGTTTATGCAACAATTTTTGTTTTAAATATCCAGAAACCATGAGTTCTTAACCCTTTGGCTCGGTACTATGGATATCGCAACTCTTCGCCCTTGATTCCATGATAGGTACCGTAAATCTGGGAGAAATGTGGCTTTTCTGCCTACCCCCCGGGGAGTGAGTCCAGAACACAAGGAGTTCCTCACCCGGTCACAGCGATGTCAGGTTTAACCACTACGCCAGAGAGCCGGGCCATACAACGGATAAACACCATGACACAGGGATAATAACCCATAAGTGCTCCGATCTACTTCTAAAACAAGCACGAGTCCCAAGTTACCAGCGCAGTGCACGAGCTCCAATTGAGCCCTGACAGGAAAGTTAGGCTACTCTTTTCGATATCAAACTGCCAAGACATTTTTTACGCTCGCAACAATACACAAGATCGTCCGAGCTTACTACCAAGAAACCAGGGGAAATCACTAGATGTAAAAAAAAAAAGTAAAGGACCCTTTTCCACGAGTATAGGGCACATAGGGCTAGACCTATTTTTATAGACCAATCGGCACAAGATGTGGTCAGCACCACGCCAGTCGCCTTTACTTCCCGGGACTGTACCCAGTACCCACTCAAGGCCGGGTCGACCTGGGAGCCAAGGTCATTTTTGAACAAAGTCCGGCTCCCCCAGGGAGCGAACCCCACGACCTTCCGATCTAGAAGTCCCTAGAAGTCTACGAAAAAAAAAACCAAGTCTTCACCGGGGCCTGAACGCAGGACCTCAAGCATTGAAGGCGTACGCCATCGTGGAGTACATTTATTGAGAAGTAGAAGATCAAATAGTTTGGTCACTTAGTAAGTTTACAAACAGAATAACTACCAACACAGTCTCTACACGTAAAAAACCTGATGTGAAAACAAGAGGGCGCCCTACGAAAAAATGGACTGATGATATTAAAGAGCGTTTACATCGACACCGGATGACAATAGTCATTGCTGCCCACCAAGCAGTGGATCGCAAACTGTTGCTCCCCACTGCGCTTAATCGCAGAAGCGAACACCGATGATGATGATAAGAATAGTTATACACGGTTGCCTCCAGGCGCAGTCGTCTTGGTGTCAAATCTATACCAAGGCATACACACACACACACACACACACATATATATATATATTCTTTTTGTTCAACCAGCAAGGATTGTCGGGTGAACAAGCCACAGGCCTTTATGAAGTCTCTGGTGCGAAGCCTGTCTTCCAATCTTCAATACCGCATAGTTTCCATTGGATTGGCAACTGGCCGAATCCGGGAGCTCTCTACTGCATATAGAAAGCAAATTTGTAGTACATGTTTAGTATTCTATGGTTTCTGTCCACATGGGCACAGTTCTGAATCACAGATCTTGAATTTGGTACACAAATGGCTGCAGAACTTGTTATATCTAGTCATCATTATCATGTAGCAGGTCCTTTGCAGAACTTCGCTCACATCACAGTCTGCCTGAAAGAAACTCGGTCTCTCGCCAGTTTTCTCGCCTCCTGCACTTTCACACTAAAGGAGTCACTTATATCCTGTGCCCATCTTCGTGTCGGTCGGCCCCTGTCCCTCCTTCCTGGTACCATGACTTTTGCTATAATTGTTTCCAATCCGTCGTTGCGCTTGATATGACCAAAATATTTCAGCTTTCGAGAAAGGATGCTGTTTATTAGCCAATCTTCCTTGATGTTCAGATCTTTTAAGATGTCAATATTTCTCATCTTCTTTGTCCAAGATATTCTGAGAATCTTTCTATTGTTATATCTAGTACGCAATCTGAATATAATGGTATATATATTTTGTGTGAGGAAATTAATTGTGACATCAGGATTGTGTCCTCGGTGGAATGTGTTACCATTGGGTTTAATGGATTTCTTGATCTGAGTTTTATTTTCCTCATAAGTTAAAGATACATAGGTGACGTCATGCAAACCTAATGTCTCTAGAAAAGCCGAAAGGTAGAGGGTTAATCATTAAATGGCAAGGCCACAAGTACACCCTGTATGTTGAGGTGAGCTGAGTCAAGAATTTTCATCACAGCACTTAGAGACATAGGCGCTCCGTCCCCGTCTTCAGCAGCCAGCGCTGAGTTCTAAAACCGTTGGTACCGGTCGTAGTCTGTTTAAATGTCTGTCTTGCCTTTCAGATTAGTGTAGTGAACAGGGCAGACCTAGCCACATCCAGGTGCATCAGTCTCTCCAAGCCATACACCCTATATCTGGCCGTTCTGTATAACTTCAAATTTTTGTTAAGTAGTATGCTCTTTCTCTCACAACTGAGATGAATGGTCGCAGGCCACGAGGCAGACCAAGAAGAATATGGAGAGATAATGTCCAGAGTGACCTGCAAACACTTTATATCACCAACCTGAAAGAGAGGGCCAACCAGAAAGATGAATGGAAGCTGGTAAAATCTGCAGCAATGAACTACAAGGGCTCGGACTGCTGAAGAAGAAGTATACTCTTTCACTGCCCTTCATAGCCATGGGATGAGTACCAAGAAATGCCATTAAAGTAAAGTAAACCGACAGGTGGGATATTGACCACATCACCGACCCAGTTCCAGTTGGTCAAGTAAAGGACCCTTTCCCAGTCTCCAGGTGTGTTACGCGAATAGGACTAGACCTATATTTCATAGACCAGTCGGCACTTAGTGGATGATGAGGTCAGCATCACGCCGGCCGCTTTTACTTCCTAGGACTATACCTGGTACCCAAGCAATGTTGGGCCTACCTGAGCGCCAGTCATTTTTGAGGAAAGCAAGCCAAGTTCTCTGCCCTCCACAATAAGCACACAGGTATGCCTGTCACATTATATAAACAGACAATGTATTGAACGGCACTCATAGACGTAGAAAGATGGACATGGCCAACGAATACACTTGGGGGGGGGGGGAGGAAGGGGGGGGGGTGCTCAGTTCGTCTCGTATCTTAGTACACACGTTTCCATAGCTAAGCACACACGGTGACATGTTCCACTCTCAGCACGGTAACTATAACTTTCGATTTGAATGTTGTCTATTCTGTCCCATCTTTCTACTTAATTTTATGAGTGCCTATCAATAAATTGTCTGTTTGTTAATTAGATAATGTTTCAAGCGTTCCCCCTCTGTTAATTTATGTGCAGTATGTCTGTCAGCTTGTTTATTTCCCCTTACAGCAGAGGCTATCAACTTATGGGTCGCGACCTTTTGGTAGATCGAACGAACGTTTCACAGGGGTCGCCTAAAACCATCGGAAAACACATATTCACTGAAGTTATTACAAAGAAAAAGAATAATGGTTGGGTGTTCCCACAACACGAGGAACCGTATTAACTCTTTGAGTCCCAGGGGGTTTAGCATCACAGGCCCAGGGGGTTTAGTATCCCAGGCCCAAGGGGTTTAGCATCACAGGCCCAGAGGGTTTAGCATCACAGGCCCAGGGAGTTTAGCATCACAGGCCCAGGAGGTTTGGCATCACAGGCCCAGGAAGTTTGGCATCACAGGCCCAGGGAGTTTAGCATCACAGGCCCAGGAGGTTTGGCATCACAGGCCCAGGGAGTTTAGTATCCCAGGCCCAAGGGGTTTAGCATCACAGTCCCAAGGGGTTTAGCATCACAGGCCCAGGGGGTTTAGCATCACAGGCCCAGGGGGTTTAGCATCACAGGCCCAAGGGGTTTAGCATCACAGGCCCAAGGGGTTTAGCATCACAGGCCCAAGGGGTTTAGCATCACAGGCCCAGGGGGTTTAGCATCACAGGCCCAGGGGGTTTAGCATCACAGGCACAGGGGTTTTAGCATCACAGTCCCAGGGGGTTTAGCATCACAGGCCCAGGGGGTTTAGCATCACAGTCCCAGGGGGTTTAGCATCACAGGCCCAAGGGGTTTAGCATCACAGGCCCAGGGGGTTTAGCATCACAGGCCCAGGGGGTTTAGCATCACAGGCACAGGGGTTTTAGCATCACAGTCCCAGGGGGTTTAGCATCACATGCCCAGGGGGTTTAGCATCACAGTCCCAGGGGGTTTAGCATCACAGGCCCAGGGAGTTTAGCATCACAGGCCCAGGGAGTTCAGCATCACAGGCACAGGGGTTTTAGCTTCACAGGCCCAGGGAGTTTAGTATCCCAGGCCCAGGAGGTTTAGCTTCACAGGCCCAGGGAGTTTAGTATCCCAGGCCCAAGGGGTTTAGCATCACAGGCCCAAGGGGTTTAGCATCACAGGCCCAGGGGGTTAAGCATCACAGACCCAGGGGGTTTAGCATCACAGGCCCAGGGAGTTTAGCATCACAGGCCCAGGGAGTTTAGCATCACAGGCATATGGGTTTTAGCTTCACAGGCCCAGGGGGTTTAGTATCCCAGGCCCAAGGGGTTTAGCATCACAGGACCAGGGGGTTTAGCATCACAGGCCCAGTGAGTTTGGCATCACAGGCCCAGGAGGTTTGGCATCACAGGCCCACGAAGTTTAGCATCACAGGCCCAAGAAGTTAGCATCACAGGCCCAGGGGGTTTAGCTTCACAGGCCCAGGGGGTTTAGCATCACAGGCCCAGGGGGTAGTAAATAGAGCCATAAAATCGGCGCATCGTGCGTTCATTGGGCTTCTAGGTACGAACCTATGAACGTATGATGCGTTCTTTGGGACTCAAAGAGTTAAAGGGTCGCGGTTGTATTAAGGTTGAGAACCACTGTCTTACACCTTTTTGCCCTGGCACACTATTAAAAGACAACAAAAGTCTGACAGGATCCCCAAGCTGACTTAAAATTGTAGCAGTAATGGGAGTTAACGAAACAATTACATGTACATTTCCTCATAGCGCATGATAGTGATACCACTATAGTAACTGCACCTGAAAGCAACCGCATGTCACTCTAGGAAACACCTGCTGATCCCCAAGTGGATCGTGACCCACACAGTGAGAACCACTGTGCTAAGAGATTGCCTCTGTACTTTGACTATGAATGCTAAAAAATTGCCTTTTCCTTTTTTAATCTATCTAAGGGCGGTTACGAAAATACCATTCTCCCTATTACTACAAAAACCCTGATTTCTAAATTTCTTTCCCTGGCATTTATTCTTTCCTCATTGCCGTTTTCTATTTCACCTTCTTCTTCACCCATCTTAATTCCGGCATTTCTGTTTTTTTTTTTTTTCTTGAAACAAATCCTAGTTAATGTCTTTGGAAAGCCAGCTCTTGGAGACACGTCAACCTGAACCTTGGCCAGGGTTCATTGCTGATGGGAATCCGTTACACTGTTGTCTGGGATCGACGCTCTGACATTCGCCTGCTTCAAGTCAGGTCTATAGATCAATCTTGAGGTACAGGATATTCCCAGTGGAGCAGCGGGCACTTATTTTTCAGAATGACCGAGAAACTCCGTTTAAGTGAAGGTCTTACATAATCACCCTACCCTACACAGAATAGGAATGGCTAAAACTGTCTTCAGTAAGATGCACAAATTACTGACAGCTAGAGAGATAAACAACAAACTATGAGAATTGTCAAATTGTGTGTATACCCAATGTTGCTACATGGTGCAGAAACCTGGATACTGAACAAATTCCTGAAAATGTGGGTAAACATGAGTATAGGTCGTATTGCATGGAAACAAAAACAGTCCAATGCAGAGGTTCTTGAAAGACTACAAATAAAAAGAGAATTCCTGAAAGTTATAATAATAAGAAGAAGAACTCCACAGGGGAGCATGCACAACAGGGATCCACCGAATATCAGTAGAAAGATCTTTCGTCGACAATTGTTTCGGCCCAATACTTCCTATACAATCTCGGAACGTGGGCTGACCTGGGTCATGAAGCCGGGCCTTGATCTTCCCCTGCTACACTTCGAACTCTCTTACAGGGACAAGACAATATTTTGACTTTACAGCAGGTACTGTGAGATTTAATTTTATATTGTCGCTGTGGTAGCAACTTCGATTAGTCAACAACCTTAACGACCAGAGTGACAGGTTCACGTTTGGTTCAAAGGACAGGTGTTAGACTTTGGCATTTGGCGAAACTGGCAAACACTTATGGGACACTTTAGCTTTAAGGGATATGAAGCTCCACTCCACTAGAGACTCGGACCAGTCTACTGAGGCCCATTCCACACGACATTCCGTTGCGTCCAGAGCCAGCTTCGCTTAGTTGTTTTAGTGGCCGTTTATGCTCATTTCCTCTTAAACCCAGCTGCTTTTGCACACTGTAAGTAGAAGTGGAAATAAGACCTTTTGCGCCTACCTTGACGGCGAAGATTTTAACTGTGTACGCTTCGTCTCTGCTCAGACCGGCCACGAGCTCTGTATTTTTCGAGCTTGTACAGGTGATTTTCCTCCATCCACGACCTGGACAGCACGGTCAGCTCAATCAGGACGAGCTGGCGTTTCTTCACATAGTGCAGAACTATGGTCTGGTCTCAGGCCGGTCTTCCGGACTGACTCTGGGTACTTTTCGAAACCTAGCAGGTCGACAGCCAGCAACCAATCCCTAGCACAATCAAGTGTTGATTTAGCGTATGCGACCTTGTTGACTTTACATTGTTAGCAGCCGATCTGAGGAGAGACAAAGCGTACACAGTGGGAGTCTTTGCCGTCGAAGTAGGAGCGAGAGGTCTCGTTTCCACTTCACTCTACAATGTGGTTAAAGAACTAGGATTGCGCGATAATGAACGCAAACGGACACTTAAACAGCTGGGCGAGGTTGCTGAGAGGGCTTCGAGCTGACTCTGGACACAACGAAACAACATAGGGGACGGGCCTCGGTGAGCTGGTCCGGGTGTCTAGGGGAAAAGAGTTTCTCATCCCTCGAAAGTCCATCGTGTCCGAATTTTCTGCCACTGTCCCTCTGCCACCTGCTAACAAAAGTCAAACATGTGTCCGGTATACCAATCGTAAGCGCTTGCCGCTCGGTCGTTCGGGTATGCAGACTGCTTTAATTATGCTACCGCGACGACTTCTTATCTCAGAGTACTTTCTGCAAAATCACCAATTCGTCTTGTCCCTATCCGAACAACATCCGGTAATTTCGTGCAGCAGGGGAAACCAACCCTGAGCTTTATGAACTCAGGTGGGCCCACTCTCTGAAAATGTCTAGGAGCTCGTGGGCCGAAACATTTGTCAAAGAGAGATCACTTCTACTGATGATTGGTAGACCCCTGCTGTACATGCTCCCATGTGGAGTTTTTTCTTATTGTTAAATCTGCCCAGCCTTGAGGAAACGCATGGGGTGGACGGTAGGACTGGCCCTCGCGTTGGCCCTCACCCTGACTTTGTCCACTATGTCCGCTAACTCTTAGGGAAACAGACAGTGTAGAATGTACTCGAATTTGTGTTTCAGTTTCTAGGATTCAGCTATTTGCTTCATTTTTATTACTTGTTACTGTAGTATGCACCCGACGAGATACAGCGAAATATGCCAGGCAATAAATTGTAGAGTCTATTGTTTGTGTCTTTTTTGTTCAAATTCGCATCGGGGAAACATTGCTTTAACTATTTAGGACTTTGTTGTGGGAAAAAAAGAGAGACATTGAACTAGTTTGGCTACATTAAGAGATTTAACATGCTTTTTAAAAACCATGCTGGATGGAATGGTCGAAGACAAGAGAGCAAGCATTGGGCAACGATTCAACTGGGAGGACAACATTTAGAGATGGGCGGGCAGCAGTCTGAGAGTGTTTCAATTAGGACAGGTGACAGGGCTTGTTGGAGATTCACTGCAGCCAACCTTTATTGTAGAGACGCCACCTGACTGACTGATTGATCCGGTCTTAATCTTAATTTGTACCCGCCGGGGATCTAAATATAACCATATGGTTAAACTGGGTTTCTGAGATTTGAGTCTGTGAAATTTCCATCTGAATAGTGACTTTCCGGGGCATCGCTCAGTGGGCGGTCCTAGTTAGGTTCAACTTCACTCACTCAGGTCTTACAAGTTACACATATTATCGTGCTTTCTGATCAAAAGAAAGGATTCACGAACCGTAAACTCAGACACGAAGTCACATTTTATAAACAATGAGGCATACTTTTTGTCAGCTAGTTTCTTTTATCATCGCCTTTTCTTTCAAGACACTTCCCTGAAATATATATATATATATATATATATTATATATATATATATATATATATATATATATATATATATTATATATATATATATAATATACACACACACAACACACACTCACACACACATATATATATATATATACACATATATATATATATATATATATATATATATATATATATATATATATATATATATATATATATATATAGAGAGAGAGAGAGAGAGAGAGAGAGACAGGGACAGAGACTACTTCGTCCATCGAATAACTATAAGTTTATAAATAATATATGAGATACTCACCAAATGACCTTTATTTTGACAGTGTGAAAATGAGCGTTTATTTTCCTTTTTGAAATTTTGTCGAAGGAAAATATCGAATTCACACAAGTAACACATCAACAGACCTTCAATGGCACCCCGACTTACGGACAACATTATATCTGAACTTTTCGAGATACGAACATTTTTCTCTCCAAATCCCAGTCTGACCTCTACATACGAACCTGGATTCTAGATATGAACCAGAGTGCATTGAAGACCTACACGAGTTTAGAACCGTACAGGGACAATTTAGGGACAATGAGAAAGAGCAAATGTCGGACTGACTGACTTTCTACTCCACCAGGACATCACACAAGCGATAAACACCCGATGACACAAAGTGCCACCATGTGGATGAGGATCACCGTAGAGAGGTCCCAGAAACCGCGTTCAGCCATTAGGCCATATTTATGGTCTGGCTCAATTTTCCCAACTGACGCCAATTTTCCTTTCCACTTCTCAAACCCTCCCGATGTGTTAATCTGGTGCCTGTTACTTTAAAAATTTTTAAGGCCCCTCTGGAAAAGATCTCAGTTTTTTCATACTTTGGGAAAGTATATTTTCTGAAGGGGCCTGGCCCAAAAATTCCCCAGTCTCAACAAAATCCCCTCACCAAAAATCCCACCCCAGAACCAACTTTTACCCACCCAACAACAACCCGGGGGGGTTTCCTTTACATCTCCAAAAAAGGGGGAAAATTTTGCCCCAAACGCTACCGTGCCCGAGTAATGTGGGTCTAAACATTTGTGGCCCTTTTGGTGAATAAAACCATGCTAGATACCCGTAAGTTGCCCGTAAAAGTTGGGAAATAAATTCCCTTTCTACTTTAAACCCGTGGAGCAGAATTCTCAGGTTTAAAGACAGTCCAAAACATCCGGAGCTGAGGGAGGGATCATAGACAGAATAAAGAAGAAAATTTGGTCTGTTTGCTGAATTTTTTGTTCCCACAGCTTCCCTTTTCCCCGTGAAGAAAGATGTCCCCTCCAGGACCGGTGTTGCCAGTTTCCTTGGGGTTTTGACATTAGTGGGGAAATTCCCTTTCCTGATAGCTGGAATTCCCCTTCAAGTTTTTTTTACAGATATTATACTAAAAACATGCATTCCCTTTTTAGGTGACTTAGGTTTTTTCTATGGCCCCTTTTTAAAATGTTTAGCAGTTGTTTGTATTAACTTCATTAAAATTGAACATTTGGGTTTTGGGTTTAAAGAACTATCATAAAAATGGGGGTTTTTTTTAGTAAGAAATGGGGGTGTCCCCAAGTGGGGCCTAGAAAAATTTAATATATATATTGACATATTTTGTTTGTGCCCTTTCCCTTGGGTTTGCCCCCCCACTCCCGAGAAAAAGTTGATGTATATTGGCCAAAGGGGAATCCCTTTGACCAAAACGAGCCCCAAAAGATCAACAACATATCTCCCCGGGTTCTGCTGGTTCTGAAGGAGAAATCCACATTAAGGGACGCGACAGGAGTGATATGTGACAGAACAAATATCCCCAAAAAACTGTGGGGCCCCTCGTGGGATTTTTTTTTGTACCCTGTTCAATCTTTAAATTTGCTGGGACCTTGGCCAGGGGGTTGTTCAGTGTTTGGGTTTTTTTTAACACAGTTTTTGCCAAATTTTGGGGATTTTTAGAGTATACTCCTAGGGGTGATTTTTAATCCGTGGTGTTTTTTTGGTGTTCTAGGTTCCCCTTGGGTTGGGGAATCCTTGGTTTTTTTGGGAATAATTTAATCTTTGTTGATTAGGGTTTTCATTGTTTTGGGGAC
>CAJHNH020000634.1:159296-250221 GCA_905116865.2 Candidula unifasciata
CATTCGCGAGTCCCCTTTTCCCCTTTGGGGGGGGGGGGTAAAATGGTCGTGGAAATGATAGTCAAATTACACAATCGGTATTGTGTAAGCTGATAAACTTGTCTTACTGTAATCTGCACAACAATTCAAACTTGGACTCACCCAGAAAAAATAATAGTCCCTTATATCTAATCTATATTAGGCCTGTATTGGACAACATATTATGTCTGTCTTTTCGGTTACTTTAACTAACTAAACTCCACTTTTAAATGTATTTCTTTGGGGATCTTATTTAGGGAGTTAATTGAGGTTTCTCTTCTTAGAAACCGATTACGCTCTTGCCCCCAGTATACAGGAACTTCTTTTGTACCAACGCCTGAATTTGTCTAAATGACGCCATCTCCTTGCCAGCTTCTCAAAAGCCTACAGATGTGTTAATCTGTGCCTGTATACTTAAATTTTCAAGGCAATCATGGAAAGATCTCAGCTGTTACATATGCTTGGGATGTATATTTCTGAAGAGCTGGCAGAAGATTCACAGTCTCAACAACATTCCACTCACCACACCTCTACCACCAGAAACCAACTGTTACCCACAGCTAACACCTGTGAAGGTTCCTGACATCTCCAAAAATGGGGAGATGTTGTGCCTCAAACAGCTACCAGTGCAAAGTAATGGGGTCTCTAAGACATTGTGGGTCCTTACTGGTGATATAGACATGCTAGATACCAGTACAGTTCTGTACAGTGAAGTACTCTTGCTACTTTGATCCAGTGGGAGCAGAATTCCCAGATGTCAAAGACAGTCAATCATCCGGAGCTGAGGGAGGCAATCATAGACAGAGATAAGAGAAAGATAAGTCGAATCTATGCTTCGCATGATGTTGTGTTCCTCACAGCTTCCTGTGTCCAGTGATGAGAAGATGTCCCTCCAGACCGGCTGTCTGACTAGTTTCCTAACTAGGATTTAGACATTAGTGCTGAAATTCTTTCACTGATAGCTGGAATTCACTTCAATTGTTTTTGTACAGATATTATACTAAAATACATGCATTCATTTTCATGGCTGACTTAGGTTTCTCTATTGTCACCTTCTTAAGTGTTTAGCAGTTGTATGTGTATGTATCCTTCATTATATGTGTTAAATGGTTATGATAATGAACTATTCATAACCTGGGGGCTTTCTTTAGTAAGTGGGGTGTGGGGTGCCAGCCAAGTGTGCCTAGAAATATTTATATATATATATTGACATATTTTGTAGTGCCATACTTGAGTTGCCCTACTCCAGAGATAAGTTGATCGTATATTGGCCACGGGGAATCCCTTAGACCAATACGAGCCAAACGACTCAACAAAATTATCTCTGAGTGCTGCTGGTTCTGAAGGAGAAATCCTTACATTAGGCACGCGACAGGAGTGATATGTGACACACCCGATGACACAAAGTGCCACCACGTGGATGAGGATCGCCGTGGAGAGGTCCCAGAAACCGCGTACAGACATTTGGCCATATATATGGCCTGCCTATATTGCGGCCCCTGGCAAAAGCCAGAGTAGGGCTTCAAATGACAAAACGTTTCGTCCTAAAAAGGACGAGATTGGATAGTATTTTGGGGGCTATCGTTTGCGTAAAGAGCAAATGTCTTCAGAGAAGGAATACATGACTAGATAGGGAGAAGCAATCCAATCAAATGACACATAACAAGTATATTGCTGGACTGGTGTGATTTAAAAGTGAAACAGTAGCTAATGTTTCCAGAGTGTCTTCGAATATCTTCAATGAAAATGTCATTGATCGTTTTAGAAGGGTCTTTTGGAAACGATAGACAACATTGAATACGTTTTTAAAAACCTTCCTTGCCAAGAAAACAGAAGGGAGCCAATGATGTTTGGATTGTTGTTTTTTTTTTCAAACAATTTAATGAAAGGCGATTTTCAAATTATATAACATGTGTATCATGTAAAACCAAAGATTTGATAACTAAAAAATTTGTAATAGTATACATAATGCCTATTTTTGCCTAAATACTACCCTTTGCACTCTTCATTCATTTTGTTGTTCATAATTTAGATGAGAGTGGTGATTATTATTAATATTTTTATTTTTAATTATTATTATTATTTTATGAAATTTTTAATCTGAGAACGGATTACTGGTAATTGATTTCCTGTAAGATAAAAAGGGAAACTGGGTTTCGAGACGCTTCAAAAATCATGCGACGCAGATTCACTTCAGCAAGTATTAATAAAAGGTCACTGAATGTGTAGTTGGGCTGCTTACCGTGAATAGCACCAACGGGCCAGTCATGTCAGGCAGAATTTGTATTTTCCGTGGCATTCGGGTAAATATCGTTAATGCCGCGGCGTGGCAGGAAATTCCACGGGCCGCGGGAAAAAATGTAGGTCCTACTAATGAGGCTTTGAAAATGCATCTGTAAACACAAGTACCTGACACCAAATGGTTTTTTTTTTTTTTCCTCTCTTTCATTTTCAAATGAGACAGGGACCCAGCGAATCGTCTTTAACAGGCAAGTGCTGCGGAGAAAAATGGGGGAAAGATGAGACTGAGAAATGAACATAAGAAATTAAAGCCTTCGAGGAATACATTATTCATCGGAAAATGAAAACGGGGATGAAAAAAAATGTAATAACAAGAGTTTAATGGATGTTAATGTCGCATTTTACTGCGTTTTTCAGAAGACATTTTAATCCACGTTTTCTTCTTTTTTTTTTCAAAGGCGGGAAACTAGATTTTGTAGCATCAAGAAATGTAAGATGATTAAAGAGGAAAATATATAAATGAGGTAAAAATTAAAAGAAAACAGGGTTACAATGTTGACAATGTGTAGAAAGTGTGGTTAAGGGAACCACACTTTGCCAGTGTCATCCATGCACCGATGGAGCGGAACAGCAACAGCTATTTCGGGCACATCGCAATCGTCCAGCAAATGTTCTGTTGGCATCGGGTGGGTGAGTTCATACAGGATTTAATTAAAAAACATGAAAATACCAAACTTTTTAAGTAGAAGAAATACAGATGTAAAACTTGGTATTTACTGTACATTAATCACAATGGTGACCGGGGGCTGCGTGCTCTTGACGCATGGCGTCCGCCTCGAGTGCTAGAGGTTCCGAGTTCAAAACCCCGGTAAAGGCTGGCATTTGTTTTACTTGGACTTGTACGAGTAATTCGCCCTGATCTCTGTGTAATGAGATCGGACGCCCGTGTGTAATATTGCGCACTTAAAAAATCCCTTGGCAGTTGGAAATCGAAAAGAGTAGCCAAACGGAGCTGCCTGTGCAAAATTGTGAGTTAAAAATCAACTCAAAGTATTTAACGAGCCTCGCCGGTACTACTGAGCCCGTGCACTGTGCTGAGATTCTTCGGACTCAGGCTTGAGTTAAAAGAAGAACGGAGCACTTATGGGTTACTACTCGTGTGCCATGATGCGTAGTCTGTTAATTGTGCGTCTTTCTCAGCAGTTCTATAAAATAAGAAACTTTCTATAGCTTTCAAAGGACCTTAATTGTTACTTCTTTGGAGGGCGAACGGGGTATCTGGATTTTACCGAACTGGACTACTATCTAGCATGTCTCTTCTTCTTCTTCTTCTTTCGTTCGCCTGAAATAAGTTGTCTATATCAGCAATTTTGTCTCTTGTATATATTTCACTGTCGGTGTTAGTTCATCCAGTGGTCCATAGAGATTACGTTTCACTGTTGTTCTTTCTGGCCATAAGGTTTGCCTTAATGTGTCAAATTCGGTGCAGTCCTGGAGTACATGCTCTGCTGTCTGGGGCACCTTTCCACAGGTGCACATCGCTGATACACCTTGCATTTTGTGTACATGTGGTTACGTAATCGGTTGTGCCCTGTTCTGAGGCGGAAGATAATGACTTGTTCTGGTCTGTCCATAATAAAATAGTCATCTTGTGCTGGGGCTGGTGGATTCCTGATCGATTTAATGATTCTTTTCTTTTGGTGGCATGTGACTGGTACATCCGGCTGCACTTTTGTCGCGCCTTTCCCTGCCAGTTGATCAGCTTTCTCATTTCCAAGTACTCCACAATGAGACAGAATCCATTGAAGTACAACTCTTCGCTGAAGACTAATTTGTGTCAGCAGTGTTTGCAATTCTGGTAGTTTCTTAGACTGGAGTGCTTCAAGTACGGATTTTGCATCTGTCAGCATTACCACATACTGTGAGCCAAGATTGGTATTTAGCAGTTTCACCATTTCTCTATTTCTGTGTCTTTGCGTTCACCGGTTGTAAACTCAGGCCGAAAGTCCAGGTTAGTCGTCGGTTTCTAGTCTTGGGTCTTGTTCAGGGACCTGAGTTTTTGCCTGCACACCCGTTTCTGCTGAGAGAAACATGAGAAAATAGCAATAGCAGTGTCAAGACGTCAATAGCAGTAAGAACAAGAGTCTCCAAATGCTGTGAAGAACCTGTATTGTTAAATGCTTTAAGAAACATGAGCAGTAAGCAGACAAGTTGAAACACAATTAATTACTCGCAACAGAGATGTGGTTTCTGAGAAAAATTCAACGAAGAGTCTGGAAGAATGCAGACAACAAATGAAGCAGTCCTCATCGAGACAGATGTAAGTTGTCAACTCATTTCAACATTTAGACGTAGACAATCAATGTTAAGAGAAAAAATGGGCTCGAGAACCTAGTAACTAAGGGCAAGATTGATGGAAAGAGAGCAAGAACAAGGGAAACAGTTAAATACCTGAATGTCCTGGCCATAAGAATGGGGCAAGAGAAAAATTTTGAACTGATCCATGATTCTGGTAATCGTGAGAGATGGCCAAACATGATAGCCGTAGCTTATGGGCACGTCACATGGTGATGCTGATGCTGCTGATGATGATGCGAGAAAGGTAATATCTAGCTTGTTTGTTGGTTCGTGCTTTTGTGTTCTTTTATAATATTCATAATATGCATAACATCATATGATCATAACATGCTTTATTAGTAAAATACAACTGCTGTGCGAAAGATGGTTGACTGGAAGGGCCGAATTTAGGACGGGTCTGCGTGCCCAATTTGTGACCCTTTGAAAATAAAGTTCGTTCGTTCGTTCGTTCGTTCGTTCCTTCGTTCGTCGCCTCCCAAAAAGCTCTCTGGCTGAAAAAAGCACGTTGATTCTACCTACGTTGGCCAAGCTCCCGGCTCGGAACCTGCTTCTACAATGACCACTAAAAGGTGTAGGCAGGTCTGGAATAATTAAGGGTTACAATTGGAAAATCCTGGGGTAGGAGTCTGTCCTACTACTAGGCGCGTCCACCAGATGGCGGATGGTGGAAAGGCCTCTAGATATAGATGTTAGCCACGAATATATTGGGTAAGTGGCCGTGGACCAAAACAGGTGATGGTCATTGAGAGGAGGCGAGTTAGTTGGTGGGACAGCTAACTCTATAAAATACCTCAAAACTCTACGATATGGCCATCAGCGAGTAAGAGTCGCCATAACCTCTCCCCCCTGCTGCCTTGCAGGGTAAGTCTCTTTAGACAAAGTCTTTTAGAGTTAACGCATATACAAACCGGCGGAAGTCAAGGGGAAACCACCGCTGTACTATCCCAAGTAAATCATGCCTCAAAATAATAGGAATTCAGATAACAACGTGAATGGGGATTCCAATGGAATCACCTTGTCCGATAGGGAGCATCATGTTCTACGAGTGATACCCGACCGATCGTTTTTCGGCTTTGTTATGAGAAGAGGTAAAATAGAACATGTTGTGACCACTAGAAAGATCTGTGGAAGGAGAGATAGAGGAAGACAACCAGAGAAGATGCCTGCCAGTCTTGTTGCATGGCACGGAAGTGTGTCGGCACACGAACTGATAAATGCTGCAGGAGATCGCAGATTATGGAGAGGCATGATCGCCCACGCCAGTCGGCAAGGCACCTGTTGATGATGATAATTCGGAAAAAGAAATCCGATATATAAGACCGAAGGGCGCAGACTTCGAAAGCAAGCTGCAACCATAACCCTTTTATAAGTACTAACTCAGAAGTAGTAGCACCACCAAGAGCAGCGATAGCAAAAGTAGTGGTAGTAGCAGTAGTAGAAGAAGAAAAAAAAAAAAAAAATAGAAATAGAAGAAGAAGATGAAGAAGAAGAAGAAGATGAAGAAGAAGAAGATGAAGAAGAAAAAGATGAAGAAGAAGAAGAGAAGAAGAAGAAGAAGAAGAAGAAAGAGAAGAAGAAGAAGAAGAAGAAGAAGAAGAAGAAGAAGAAGAAGAAGAAGAAGAAGAAAGAAGAAGAGAAGAAGAAGAAGAAGAAAGAAAAAGAAGAAGAAGAAGAAGAAGAAGAAGAAGAAGAAGAAAAAGAAGAAGAAGAAGAAGAAGAAGAAGAAGAAGAAGAAGAAGAAGAAGAAGAAGAAGAAGAAGAAGAAGAAGAAAAAGAAGAGAAGAAGAAGAAGAAGAGAAGAAGAAGAAGAAGAAGAAGAAGAAGAAGAAGAAGAAGAAAGAAAGAAGAAGAAGAAGAAGAAGAAGAAGAAGAAGAAGAAGAAGAAGAAGAAGAAGAAGAAGAAGAAGAAGAAAAAGAAGAACCAAGAAGCAAGAGGAGGAGAAAGAGAAGAAGAAGAAGAAGAAGAAAGAAGAAGAAGAAGAAGAAGAAGAAGAAGAAGAAGAAGAAGAAGAAGAAGAAGAAGAAGAAGAAGAAAGAAGAAGAAGAAGAAGAAGAAGAAGAAGAAGAAGAAGAAGAAGAAGAAAGAAGAAGAAGAAGAAGGAAGAAGAAGAAGAAGAAGAAGAAGAAGAAGAAAGAAGAGAGAAGAAGAAGAAGAAGAAGAAGAAGAAGAAGAAGAAGAAGAAGAAGAAGAAGAAGAAGAAGAAGAAGAAGAAGAAGAAGAAGAAGGAGAAGAAGAAGAAGAAGATGAAGAAGAAGAAGAAGAAGAAGAAGAAGAAGAAGAAGAAGAAGAAGAAGAAGAAGAAGAAGAAGAAATAGAAGAAGAACCAGAAGAAGAAGCAGAAGAAGAAGCAGAAGAAGACCCATGGGACAGCAAATATACTCGCTAGCCACGTCATTAAAGTATATAACCAACAAATGGTAATACTGCAAACAAAAAATTGGGTAGACGTGAGACCAGTGACCCTAGCACTGTGTTCTGAATGGAACCAACGTGACTAAGGTTAATGCTGCTGTCAGAGGTAACTGAAGTAACAGAGATCAATGGGCTTATTCTGCTACTGTCTGCAGTCGACAGTATCTGGGGATAGGCTTTGTTTTCGGAGATTGTTTTCGGACAGAATTTGGGCGTAGATGTTGTGGAGACTGTCATTATATAAAAGATCATGATGAGCGAGGGTTGCCATTATGATCTAGTTATGATTTTGGTTTAAGATAACTAAAGCCGTGCGTGGTCTCTAGGCATGGCGTACGCCTCAAGTGCTGGAGATCCCGGGCTTAGGCCCCAGTGAAAGCTGAAATTTTGTTTCACGTGGACTTATAGTAATTTTTCCTGGTCTCTGGCTGTTTTGCACCGAATAAAATCCCTTGGCAGTTCGAAATCGAAAAGAGTAGCCTGACGGTAAAATTTAGAGTTAAAAATCTACCTAAAGTATTTCAGGATCCTCGCCAGTGCTACAGAGTTCGTGCTCTGCGCTGAGAACTCTCGGACTAAGAACTGCGTCAGAAGGAGAACGAAGCACTTATATGTTACCTCTTGTGCCATGATGTTGATCCGTCGTCTAAACCTATACCTAACTTAAAGAATACATTCGATGATTACATAATTGCATGAGTACTTTAGACCAGCGGTTCTTAAACTTTTTTCGCCGTGGCACCCTTGTCGGGCAAATTTTTTTTTTCGTGGCTCACCTTTCATTTAAAGCGGGTTGAAATCTTCGGAAAAAGGTGTGGGGGGGGGGGGGAACAGTGCAAATTTAATGTTAAGTTGTCTTTAATGCGATGAACAGAACTGTTTCAATATATTTCTTTTATTATTTCCTTAAAGTATATGGGATGCTTAGTTAATGGTACCCTCAAATCACTTGACCCAGAAAGTTTGCTGATGTATCTATTTTTTTTTTTAAAATTGTACGTTGAGAATGCGCTGCGGCCTTGCCAACAGCATTGTCTTCTGAATTTACCTGCATCCAGAATCTTCTTGGCTTCCTTCATGGTATTTCTGTTTTTAACTGCTGTCTTCGCTGATCTCAAGCAGATTTTGAAAAAGTTTTGAATAATGCTGCGGCACCCTGTCTTACGCTCGCGGCCCCTCTGGGGATTTTCCTTATTTAGGGTGAATTAAAAATAAAATACCTTAAATAAAATGACTTCGACTTTAATGTTATTATCATCATCATCATCATCATCATCATCATCACCATTATCACTGTGTCATGCAAGTAAGCGTAGTCTGCCATGTTTCGCCATCTCACAAGATCACCAGAATCACGGATCAGGCCAATCCATTCTGGTAATTATCTCGTTGCCTTTCACTTATTCAATTTCCTTCATTCTTGATTGTTGTTACCAAGTTCTCATGTTCATTTCTTCTCATAATATGTAGGGGAAAAAATCCTGACTTTACATCTAATTGTTCTAAAAAGTTAACGACTTTTATCTGTTTCGACGAGGCTTGCTTATTTTTGTTTTTCTATCCCCCCATGATATTCTTTGCAGTCAATTGTTTTTAAAATCACATCTCTGCCCCGAGTAAATCGTCACCGTAAGGATAATATTCCGGCTTGCAGGTCCACATAGCCTGATGATATACACACTAGGAATTGTCCTGGAAAGTATAGAGGGCCATAGTGATAACATCATTCACTGAATTCTAATTTCTCTATGCACATTTGAAATGAAAAGTCAGATAGATTGGCTAGCTCTGCACAACTTGGTGGCATACTGATACATGATAAGACAGATGTGGTTACGGCCTTATGGGAGCACATGTACAATTCAGAATAGCAAATGAATCATCACATTCTAGTGAGAGTCATACAGCGAGGAGGATCTGGCTAGTACTCGAAGCTCAGAGGATAGGCAGGCTGACATATAATCAGACTGCAACTGGTACCATTGGTACTGGGACTCTGCGTTGACTGCCCCTGTTGGGGACAGAGCGCTTATGGGAATGCCCCGAGTTTTGTAATGTCGGTTATTGAATCAACTCCACTCTAAACACAAATCGATCTAGCGTAATAACACCAATGTCCCACTGACGGGTAAATGGTAATTTACTTTTTGTACCAGAATCGTGTGTGTTATACATTCACATACACACGCTTAGAATTTTGTTAAAATCTATATAATCTGAACTTTTAATTTTTAATTAACTAATTTGCTTTTCCGCTAACACAAACCATTTTACTTTCAATCTGATCTCGTTTGCCCGAGGTTAGATGTGTGAGGTTTGACTGACAAGGCGAAAATCATGGTGTATAGCACGTATTTTTCAGGTGAATTGTTATAAGGTTTGTCAATTAAATTTAAAACATGTATTATTTGGGTTGGCTGTGTTCTCGAAGACAAATTAGAACATTCATTTTATAGTAGTCAATAAGCGAAACACTATCAGCATTTCTCACCTAACTATTCCAGTTGCAAGCAGCCTGCTCTGTGTTTGTTAGAATTGGAGTTGTGTGCTGCTCTAGGCTTCTACATCAACTGAGACGAGAAAGAGAATTTTTTAAGGCCTAATAAATCATATCCAAATAAATGGAAGTGAATCATTGACAGCTGGTAAATTGGTGAAAAATTATGTGGAAGCTATGGAGATGTGGTTTTGTAGACGAATGAATAGAGTACCATAGACAGATAAAAAGAGTAATGAAGATGTCTTGATAGAAACTGACTTATGAAGAGAACTGATTGCAGACAAGCCACATTCTCTGGTCATATCCTCAGAAAGTGAACGCTGGAGTACATCGTGACAGCAGGAAAGTTGGAAGAGACGAGAGGCAGAGGGAGACCGAGAGAGAAGATGCTGGACAGTCTGACATCATGGCATGGAGGAACGTCCGTTATTTGAGTTAATTGTACCTGCACGAGACAGAAGATTGTGGCTGGACATGACTACCAAAGCCAAACGGCAGGGACCTTTAAAAAAAAGGGATCTGCGTGGTCACGAGGCATGCCGTGCGTCTTGAGTGCTAGAGGTACAGGGTTCAGGCCCCGGTGAAGGCTGGTATTTTTTCAAGTGGACTTCAATAATTTCTCCAGGTCTCTGGGTAGTAAGATCGGACGCCTGTGTGTTTAGTTGGGCACGTAAAAATCCCTTGGAACTCGAAAAAAAAGTTAGCCTAGCGGCGCATAATTTTGAGTTAAAAATCTACCCAAATTATTTCATGATCTTTGCCGGTGCTACGGAGCACGTGCACTGCGCTGAAATTCTTCGGACTCAGGCTTGAGTCAAAAATAGTACTGAGAGCTTATGGGTTACTACCCTTGGGCCATGATGTTGATCGGTCGAACAAACCTAAACCTTAACTTTAAGAAGAAGAAAGTTCCTTTTAATTCATATAACGGTATCTGTAATCGATTTTGTTTGCAAATTGTAAGTAACATTTCTTTTGTCCTATAGTCTTTTTATTATTATTATTATTATTATTATTATTATTATTATTATTATTATTATTATTATTATTATTATTATAATTATTATTACTGAGGAACCCTTTACACCAGATTATCTTGACATGAAAGAATTCAGATCTTATAGAAACGGCAAAAAAAAAAAAAAAAAGCGCTAAAACAAACCGTATCGTGAAAATGAGGACAACTTTCACCTATGAGTCAAGAGCGTGTTGACTAAGAAGAAAAAAAATAATTTGTACGAGATGAATGATTTTACCAAGCAGTAATAGAATCCACCATTCCTGGGAAAAGACAGTTTGACAAAGGAATTACAGAGTGCATCGTACCTTGAAAAATAGTGGAGGGATAATCAATGAGTAATAAAAGACAACATACCATGAACGAACGAGCGAACAAACTAACTCACTTAATTTTTTTTTTTTGGGGGGGGGGGGGGGGGGGGGGGATAAAGGAAAGGGTTTACCAATGAGTGGCTTGACAAAAAGAAGTACACACATGCCACGATTGTAACTAACTCACATAGCATGTTGAAATAGGTTGAGACAGGCATGCTCCGTGCAGAGTGGCAAGCATAACTTCAGACATCCCGGATAGTTAGCGTCCTTTGGATATTTTCTTCAGGTCATGTCGGCATATTAGGAAATGATAAGGCGGATAGATTGACCGGCTCTGCACCACTTGGTTATGAATTGATGTATAACAAGCTAGATTTTGTGAGGGCCCTTTGGGAGCAGGAGAACAGTGCGGAGGCACAAATAGATGATTACGGTCTGAGAAGAATGGCGCTGCGAGGAGTTACCAGGGAATCTGGTCAACGCTAAACGCTTAAGGGGTGGGGGGGGGGGTGTGTGCAGGGGGAGGTTAGACGAATGTACCATCAGTTATTGTGTCAACAAAATGGGAATTCTTCGCCTGCTGCTGAAGATGGCCACGGGCGCTTATAGGGGTGCCCTGAGTGCTGGGATGTGGATTCTTATTTCAACATTCAACATTCAAAGAGTAATAAACGAAAACATACCGTGGACAAGAGACGACGGTTTGCAAAGAGATGATAAAATTCGCCTTACCAAGACAAGAAAGAAAGGGTTGACAAAGGAGTAATAAAAGTCATACTTTTAAAAAAAGAGGAAAAGGTTTACCAAGCACTACGGCAACGCATAAAAAGGGAAGGGTTGGCGAAAAAAAAACGCAGTTAATGAAAGAGGCACGGACAGATCTATCAATGAAGACATGGAGCTTAGAACAAGGACGGCATTAATAAAGCATGCATGAACAGATTTATCAACGTGGAGATCAGCGGAATTCAGAAGAGCGACATAATGAAGATTATATGCTATTGGCGAATCAAGAAGGTAAATAGTGCACCTACCAGTTAGCCTCGCTGCTTAGACATCGACATGTCTTCCTGTCAGCAAAATAGCAAATGATTAATAGCATCTTTATTCCCACTTCGCAGAGACTATCACAGACATCAGAAGGAGACAGTCATCATTTTTCGGCCATGTTATGAGAAGAGGGAAAATAGAACATGTTGTGACCACTGGAAAGATCTGTGGAAGGAGGGATAGAGAAAGACAACGAGAGAAGATGCTTGACAGTCTTGTTGCATAGCATGGAGGTGTGTCAGCACACGAACTGATACATGCTGCAGGAGATCCCAGATTATGCAGATGCATGATCGCCCACGCCAGTCGGCAAGGCACCTGATGATGATTCCCGCTTATGTTATTAGTGCCGTACATAGACAATTAATAGAACACTAGAACAGAAAATAACTACATGTAAAATGCGCTGTATCCACACGCTCACTAACGACCCAAGAAGAGACAAGGTTACTAATACTAGCATTAGAGAGAAAGTCCAATTAAGACCATACCTGGATTATACGAAGAGTCAGTGGCTGGGGCGTTGAGAACGCGCTTTGTAATGCCGGGGTGCCGGCTTCGATCTCAGTTGTGGACGATTTCTCCTGTGCTGGTTTCGACAGTAGCACCGAGAGCTGACCGTTCAGTAATGTAGTGACAAACTACTTAAGGCAAAAATTAGCCTAGAAAAACCACATTAGCCAAAAAATGCTAGGGTTGGTTCTGCAACGTCCTGTAAAGGATACACAACTAACTTTTTAATCGGATTATGTTAACAGACAAAGAATGAATTGGTTCAACCATCTAGTGAGAATACAGCCTGGCCAAACTACATAACGACATTTTTTTTTTTTTACAGTAGACCAATTGGGAGAAAGACAAAAGGAAGACCAAGAAAGATATGGGCAAATAGTGTAGCAGAAACCTGCAAAAACGAACCCATTACCAAAGCCACCTGAGAAGTGCAAGACAAATACAGAAAAGCACGACACTAGACAACAACTAGGTATCCGTGAGGCGACACAAGAAGAAGGAGAAAAAGAGGAATCAAGAACACTCACTACAAGCCCTGTTTGTGGTGATGATTTTGTTTTGATTTATTTGTATGTAAAATGAAAAAAAAAAGTAAAGGACCCTTTTCCACGCTTTTAGGCGTAAAGGGTATATAGGGCTAGACCTATATTTTATAGACCAACGGCACAAGATGGGTGATGTGGTCAGTATCACAACCGTCGTCTTTACTTTCCCGGGACTGCCAAGGGCATTTTGAAAAAGTCCGGCTCCGCCAGGGAGCGACCCCCTCTCCCCTCCCCCATGACCCTCTGATCCGCGGCGAGCGTCTAGACTCGCTGCCACGGCGACTCCCGATATGTTTGTAAGGATGGTTTTATTTGGAAGTTGTTTTGTTTCTTTAATGTGTATGACTTTTGCCTGCTAAGCGAAACTGTTGTGATTAGAAAAAGACATGGTGAACTCATCTATTCGTTGTTGGCTGTCGTGCAGCTACCCAGTGATGTACCAAACCTTCATGGGATTAAAAAAAAAATCTCAGCCTGGACGGCAGACTAACAAGGCCTACCCCAAATACACAGTTCAACCTCCTAAGAAGTTATAATTAGAGCATCCGTAACAGTTACATAAGCCAGTTGTGATCTGCAGTCCTATGCAGATAAGGACGAGTAAATTGTTGTATTAGGACGGCTGAGAGCCACTGGACTACAGGTTGCCTTCAACGGTTTGTGGTGCCCCAATATAACTGCCATATGGCTAAACAGTTAAATGGAGTTTCTGGATTTGCACTGCAAATTTGAAGGCGAAAAAACTTAAGTCCATGAAGTCTTAAAGAATTAGAAAGGAGTGGCTGACCGTCCAACCTTACCCTTAATGTTTTCTTTGTCTCTCCTCCCCTTTCTGTTCCTTCTATTCGAAATTCTGTATTGGGTTTCCTATTCTTGCTTTTAATATTTATTTGTGTGGCATATAATGTTATGTATACACATGCTTTGGGAGTCGCCGCGGCCGAGCGGTTAGACGCTCGCCGCGGATCGGAAGGTCTTAGGTTCGTTCCCTGGCGGAGCCAGATTATTTTCAAAAATGACCTTGGCTCCCAGGTCGACCCAGCCTTGAGTGGGTACCGGGAAAGCAAAGGCGGCCGGTGTGATGCTGACCACATCACGCTCCTGTGCTGATTGGTCTATACAAATATAGGTCTAGCCCTATACACCTAAAGGTGTGAAAAGGATCCTTTTATTACACATGCTTTAAAATATAGAAACAGTGCTTCAAAATACACTCATAAGACAAAGACACACTGTTGGAAAGAGCAAACATTTAATCAACTCAGTTTTATTTAGAACAGATTATTAATTGCCACCGTCACAAATGTGAAACAATTTCTAACGTAACAAAGTAGCTCAGATAATGTAACACGACACAGAAGCCACCAAATTCAGCAAAAGTTTGTACATTTTTATACTAATTTCCTAACAGAAATTAAATTCCAATAATGGTACTGTCGTACGGGATTATAGAGGAAAACACAAATGATATTGTCACAGAAAGCTTGAATGTCTGAAACTCTGCAACACTCATTCCTCATTGTCCCATAACAGTCCATGTTGTCGGGTCACCAGTTGCTGCTGACTGTCTAACCCTGTGACTGTCAACCTTCCTTATGCGGCCTTGCTTTAATACAGTTTCTCATGTTGTGGTAACTCTCAAGAATACAGTGGGTCGTCACCCACAGGATGGGAACCGCTGGCCTAATCCATTCCCTTGACCTCTGTCGGTCATCCGGGTTCCTCTAGGTCCAGATTTGACATGACAACACTCAGGACACCATATTAACTCCGTCTTCCATCTCAAAAGCCAGCGAAGTGTCTCCATACTGAGGGTCTCCGTTGTCATCTGCTTAACTTCTCGTCTTGCCTTTTTCCTGCCTTCTCCCAGAGCTGGCAGATACCAGCCACTATCTGATTCTCCCTATTTACAGGTTTTCAATAGTTTACTCCTCCCTCGAAGTCGGAGTACATCTGCCTGTGAGGCTGGGAACTGCAAAAGCCAGTAAAACGGTTGTACACGCAAAACTCAGGTCGAGGAAAAAAACCAGAAGTTCAAGCGCACGATTACCCGTGGCCTTCCGCCGGAATTCACAGCCGGTGAACAAAGAAAAAGAAGAATAGTTTACTGGCTACCTCCTACCACAAGTGAGAGATCACCTTTGCCTTGTACAGCTGCAATGCACCCCAAAGAGTGGCCGGTTAACTTATCTGCCTGCTTATTCAAAACACACCTGCATGGCCATGGTAAAATGACTATGCGACTGACTGTCACTACATGCAACATCTGGATTGATGCGAGTGAAGTCAGTTGGACTAAATAATGACATTACCTCACTATAAAAATATTTCATCGTTATCATGAAGACTCGTTAATCTCGCTCAAGAGTAAGTTAAACTTTCGGCCATCTGTGCTTCCTTTTTCTTTTTCACTCCCTCTTTACCCCTTCGAATGTCGAGGTCGATATAGGGTTCGGCATCTTACTCTCCTGGCAGCCTTGACGACTGACACGTCGTGCTGTTGTAAATTTCTCTGATGTTATCTTTCCCTCTTTTTCTTGGTCTATCTGGTGTTCTACGCCATTCTTCTCATTCGGTGTATACCTTTTATGGCGACGAAAGGCATGCTTTCTGTGTGGACAAACCACTTGATCTTTACATGTAGTTTAGAACTGGTTCTGTGCCAATCGTTTTTCTTAGGACCTCATTTCTGATTTTACCTCTTCTGATTACTCCTACAGCTCTTCTTAGACATTTCATTTCTGTTGTTACTAATTGTCTTTTGTGGCTTGTTGCAAGTGACCATGTCTGGCACTGGTAGCATAGTACTGGAATACATAGGCTTTGTACGAGATGTTTCATTGTGCTGATTTGTGCCTTCATCAATCAGCTAGTCGTTTACAAAACATCGCTCTCTTCACGGTACGCGTGAAAGTATCCATTTACCTAGCCAGCTCTCCAGCCCCATGTGCTTTCAATGCCGATGCTTCTTCAATGTCATGTATCCATCTTCGCGATGGTCGACCCCTGCCTCGCCTTCCACAAACTGCACCCTCCATCACCGTCTTTTCAAAGCCACCATGACCTTCGATGTGGCCAAAATACTTCAACTTTCGGAACAGGATGCTGTTTATGAGCCAGTTCTCCTTGATGTTCAACTCGTTTAGAATGTCTATGTTTTTCCTCTTCCTGATCCATGGTATTCTACGAATTTTTCTATAACATTTCAATTCAGAAGCTGCAATCTTTTTCCTCAGTGACTGAGTGCGAGTCTAGGACTCATAACCGAAGGTGAGATGTTTCATTGTGCTGATTTGTGCTATGGATTTTGTAAAATGGCACTTCTCAGGCCATTGGATCATCTGTCATGTGGTGCTAGGGCTATAGAATAGTTTTTAACAGAACAATTTACACTGACAGGTGACGGTTCAACCTCACATCTGTGATCTTTTCTTCCTATTATATTTCCTTGTATCACTTTTAGACTAGGTCGACCTTGGAGCCAAGTTTATTTTTAAAAGTTTCCTCCTCGTGGCAGATTTGAACACGAGACCTTCGAACCGAATGGCAAGCGTCTAGAAACTGGGACCTCACAATGGAGGATGTAGATATCCATTTACTGCTGTCTTTCGGAATGTTACAAGGGGAGATCCCTACATCTTCCACGCTGCCAGTCTCGTCCCACTCATTGACCTTCAGATCGTCAATTGGCTCGGCCTTAGACGACTACGTCACCGGTCGGGACAGTATATGAGTCTGTCTTCTGATGGCATCAATACAGAATCCTTTTCAGGACTCTTGGTGGCGTGCAATGCTAAGCCGTTTTCTATGGCACACAAAACCACATAGTCACAATTAATACCTATAGCTCCTACTTTGAGTATGCTGGCTGAACGTGACGCAAAGCACCACCACCATTTTGTCCCACTTTCCGTAAGTAATAAAGAATAATCATTGTCCAAACCTGTAGTTTCAAAACTGTCCGGTGTGCACTCTAAGTGTGCGCACTCTACAGGTGCGCACTCTATGGGTGCGCGAGGCAGTTTCATTGGATAAATTAAGTGCATTTGTAAGAATTGTAAGAATCTGTTAATACAAACATTTGTCCCTTTCAATTTAATTATAAATACAATATTTAGAGGGGAACAAAAACTATTAATATAACAAAGAAGCCAGGGAGGTTTTGGTTTTTATGAAGAGTTTTAACATATACGGTTAAAACTCTAATTATTAACTCTTTCACAGCTTAATTTAAGTGAATGTTTTTCTCCAAGTTCTCTGATAACAGTGGCAGAGATGTTTGCCTGTGTGTGTATCCTCCTCGTTATAATCACATTTATTTTTAAACTGCGAGGAATGGGGAAGAAAGGCGTGAAAAGGGGAGGGGGGGGGGCAGATAGCGTGATGGTCTTGCTATCTATTTAAGGGGGTCATCCGATGAAAAGTTGAAAACCACTGGCCTGAGCTATACAACACAGACATTTTTTTTTTTTTCTGGCTGGCCTGAATTTCCGGCATTTCCGCCACAGTTTGAACAGAACCCTACACAGCTCTCATATTTGCTCTAACACTCTGACCGACTCCTCTCCTCTCCTGTTTTGTTTCAAATATACACAGTATCTAACTGTGTCTACTGCTTGTACCATGCAAACCTCTTTATTTAATGAGCTAGTGACCATCAGCTGTATCCAAGGATTCGTGAATAATGATTTCTGTGGCAACCCTTAGGCAGTGTTGCCACTTTGGATGTTTTACATTCAGATTTAGATGTTTTTTCTTGCATTTAGATGGTGTTTTTGACGTTTAAATGGTAGAAGTTTTCTAGATGTTTTTCATTCGGAGTAAATTTATTAAATCTAACCTAAGAAACAGGATGAAATTGGACCTTTTAAATGCTCTCTTGACAATAAAATTCGTTCTGATAAGAGTAGGAAAAGGCTATTCCACTTATCAGCTCCCTGATTGGGTATTAAAAGAAACTGGAACAGCTAACGCATACCAGAGTCATTTTGGATCTGAAGCTGCAACTTCCATCATCCAAGCTAAGTTCACCCTGTGGATCTTGTAAGGCAGACTTCATTAAAGATGAGGACACGATTCTAAAGGATAAGCCATATCAATTGCTATGTAATTTGTGACTCTTTCCATTTGGATGTTTGTTTTCTGATGTTATCCACGCAAATTTTGGTTTTTAGATATTTTTTGACTCCGTTTTGGATTTTTTTGTCAAAGAAAAGTGGCAACACTGACCTTAGGCGGTCCTGCATCACTTACCAAGAATGATATATGATCAAACTACTGGTGGCCGCATCACTTACCAAGAATGATATATGATCAAACTACTGGTGGCCGCATCACTTACCAAGAATGATATATGATCAAACTACTGGTGGCCGCATCGGAAATAGACGTCTTCGCTTGTTGCTAAAGATGAGTTAAAGTTAGTTGCGTATCCTTTACAGGACGTTGTAGAACCAAGCCCCCCCCCCACCCCCCTCCCCCACCCACTGCCCCTTTTTTTGTTGCATTTTGTAGCTGTCGTGGTTTTCTAGGCAAAATTACGTTCAGTAGGTTGGTTGCCTTTGCCCTCTGCACGGTCAGCTCTCGGTACTACTATCGAAACCAATGCAAGACAAACCGTCTGGAGCTAGCATCGAAGCCGGCAATCCCATAATTACGAAGCGCGTCCGCACCGCCTAAGTCACAGACGCCGACTGATGCGGGCGGGGGGCTATATGAATGTTTCTAGCCCGGTGATGAAAACTTCCAACTCATACCAACCCACCAAGCAAATCAAACCTTGGTATATCGTGAAATTTGGGATAACAGAGGCATCAGACCAGATTTGCTTAATCTTCACTATGGACTAAACATTTTAAACGCTAAAGTGGAGACTTTTATTAAAAAGATGAAGCATGGAAAAGCGGCAGATCCTGACAAAATAACAACGGAAATGATGACTGACTGACTGACTGACTTTCTACCCTACCAGGACATCACACAAGCGATAAACATCTGATGACACAATGTGCCACCATGTGGGTGAGGATCACCGTGGAGAGGTCCCAGAAACCGCGTTCAGCCTTTAGGCCACATTTATGGCCAGGCTATATTGCGGCCCTTGGCAAAAGCCAGAGTAGGTCTTTGAATAAAGAAAAATTTCGTCCTAAAAAAGACGCAAAATATTAGTAGCGGAAATGATGAAATCATTATCCAGCTTTTGCTTTGACAGCATCACTGAAATTTGTACCGATATTTATCATACTGGCTACATTCCAAAGAATTTGAAAACGTCTATATTCAATTCACTGTCCAAAAAGTCTAAAGCCGTTGAGTGTGAAGAATACAGATCAGTTAGTTTGATGCGCCATATAACTGAAATATTTCTCAAGATCACACAAGAAAGAATTAAAAACATAAAAATAATGAAACGTCTGAGGAAGAGTTTAGATTTAAGACAACATAAACTAAAAAAGCCGTAATTTGCTTAAAGATGATGACTGAAAAATATATTGATGTCCAGAAAAGTATATATATATATACATGTTTCATATATTACTAGAAGACCTTAGACGCAGTGCGACATGAAAAGCTAATCACATGCCTCCAAAATTTAGGAAAAGATAGAAAACAAAAGTAACAGAATTATTGGTAGTAAATACAAGGAACAAATAGCAACGGTCAGACAAAACAACATCGCCCCACCATAGTTCAAGACAAAAGGACTACGACAGGGATGTGTGTTATCACAAAGCGTTTTCAACGTATATACAGACAATATTTGTAAACAAGTTAAGGAATTGCCTGAACAGAATATTAGACAGAACAGTAAACATTATAAGATACGCGGATAACACAGTGCTACTGGCAGAAAGCGAGCAGGAGTTAACAAGAACAAGTGGGTCAACAGACGAAGTGCAAAGTATGGTTTGGACAATATTCGAAAAACAAAACTTTTGGTAGTCAAGAATGGAAAAGAAGAAGTAAAACGTTTCTCCTACCTAGGACACAAAGTAGCAGATGATGGAAGAGGCGAAACATAAATCAAAAAGAGAATAGGAATGGCTAAAACTGACTTCGAACGAACGAACGAACGAACTTTATTTTCAAAGGGTCACAACTTCAATCAAATGAGCAGGTTACTAGCGGCTGAGAGATAAACAATTCGCTAAAAATTAGAGTCGTCAAATGTTATGGATAACAAATCCTGATATATGGTGCAAAAACTTGAACAATGAAAAAGCAACTAGAAAATGGAACTAAATCTTTGGAAATGGGGGTATACAGAATAATAAGTCATATTTCATGGAAACAAAAAGAGTCCAATACAGAGGTTCTTGATAGACAATTGAAATACTTCAGCTGCATTAACAAATACATAACATGCTTTTAAAACCCATACTGGAAGGAAAGGTCGAAGGCAAGAGAGCAAGGGGTTGTCAAAGACATAAGTGGGAGGATACTATTAAGAGATGGACTGGCAGCAGTTTGAAAGAGTGTACTACCATAAAAGACAAGGCATGTTGGAGATCTATTGCAGCCAACCTGCACCTTACAGACGCCACCTGATTGATGATGATATGGTGAATTGTAAAACACATTCAATAACCCCTAAGCGACAGAGCCGCACGAGTGTCTGACAAAAACACAGAAGCAAATATTGTGATTATTTCCAGAATGAATTTCCTTGATACACTTTGACAGACCAAATGTAATCAATAGGCTTTGTCTAATGATCCATGTTCTCTTTTATACTTGCAGAATATTAGCTTAGTTATTGGGCTCCTGTTTTCTTCCGGTTTCTCCTTACAGTAATCATCTTTGTTATTTTAATGTTCATCTTCTCATGCATACTTGATGTTGTTCATATATGATCATTATGTGTTTTATTTAGATAATAGGCAATCGCTAAGAGAGGTCGCTAGCTGTGGTAACATTGGTGATGTTAACAACTGTTCATGTTTGTATAGATAATTGGGAAGAAAATGGATGGGAAAACGCCAATAAAACAGTTGATAAAGTTAGAAATTGATCAATTAAATAGCATTGTAATGTCCATGAATCTTAGCTTTTGTGTGTGTGTGTGTGTGTGTGTGTGTGTGGTGTGTGTATATGTGTGTGTGTGTGTGGCTGTGTGTGTGTATATATATATGTGTGTGTGTGTGTGTGTCTTTTTCTCAGTTTCACTGTATAAAAAATAATATGCAAAATACTTGAACATCCCCATGATACGTTGGTCATATCTTATACATGAAACCTGAATCCAGTTGAACGAAATGCCACTTTGGACTTGTAAACAATAATCCAAATTAGTCTTTAAGATCCACCAGATGACATAATGAATATTCACATCTATCTAGAATTCTAGAAATTTGTAAACGCTAAATTAATTTTCACACCCTACAATATGGCATTGTGAATGTTAGCTTTTTTCCCCAAGAGTTTCACAAAATATCACTTTTAACTCAGTAAGCAACTCAAAATTAATTTGCACATTCTAGTACCAGATGATATTTTGAATGTAAAGTTCACTGTTCATTACTTGCACATAATACAATTTATAACGTGTAAATGTTAAACTCAAATTTATCTTCACATGCTACCAGAGGACATTTAGGTTTTTATTTTTGTATTCTTGTGTACTGGTGTAATTACTTATGTATCTTCTTAAACACTTATATATTGCTCCTATTTCAGCCAGAAATTTCTCTCATTTGATTTCGGAAAACACAAATTTGGAATAACTAGTTTATTGTAAATATTCTGCTGGGATGTACACATATTACATTACGTTTCTATTTCTTGAGTGTGTGACATTGAACTCATTACCTCGCTGCTTGTATTGGTCATGTTTTGAGGTACGGAATTCCCTGTGTTGAATACAAGTCCCGTGTGCTGAAGGTGGTCGATTTCATTTCCTTCATTATCGACAATATTAAGGATTACATTTGATTTCATTAGTTGCTGAACTGGTTGTTTAGCTGTGGGTTGGAATGGCTGAACATCACCACAGGTTACACTAGGCTCTTCAGCACTTCTGGGGCTAAATCCATCTTCGGTATCATCTGAGGATAGATGCTGGTCTTCACTTGTGCTTCCACTGTGGCAGTTTCGAGGTACGCTTTCATCCCAGGTTGTGTCATTAATTTTACAAGTTGGTTCACCACAACTGGTAGAAGAATGCTGAAGGGGATTGTAGTTAGAAGAATTACCGTATGCATCTTTTGATCCATTTGAACATTCTTCACTACCATCAGGTTTGTCAATGCCAGAGTCGGGGTTGTCAGAAAAGCGAGACGTGTCTGGTATGTGTGAGGATCTACCCTGACTAACAGTGGATGTTAAATAGCCAGAATCCAGGTTTACGCCAAACGTTTCCAAGTCGTCTGCATCGCTTTCTCCATATTCATCAGGCAGAGTTATACAACCTTGAGACGAAAATCGATCATTGTCGTCTTCCGCTGCGAACATCTGTGAAACAGCACTGATCTCCAGATCTTTACATGTAACTGGATGTGAGTGACTATGAGGCAGAGCAGCCTTTGCTACTGCAGCAGCAGCATCCAAATCTGGCTGCTGATCCGATTGACTGAAACTTCTTTGTCTGCCCGGTTCGTTCGCAGTCTCTCTCTGGTTAATCTTTCTTGGAGAAGCGTCTCTTGATAAATTTAATGAAGCCATGTTAAAATTCATTTCTGGATTATCAGCAGCTTTGTTAACATTGGATAAACTAGACTCTTCCGTCATATCCAAGAAATTCTCGTTCGTTGAGTAACTACCAGGTGTTCTGAGCAGGTCTTTGTCTCTACGTACTAGTTTTGCAACTGCTTCAGATGAACCATCAGAAGCATCAGCAGAAGGTATGTTCTCCTGAGTTGATTTCTTCCTATACTTAGCCATTGTTGTTGTCAGTTTAGCAACACGATAAAACTTTGTTGACGGTTTCAGAAACTCTACATCAGATTGTGGATAACCTTCGTTAAGGCACCATTCTAAAGGCGTCATTTGGTGGACTTTGTCCTTCAACGTCAGGGAAGCTTTCCCTTTGCAAGCGAGAATCTTGGCGCACTGTAGAAACCCGTTGATTGTAGCTACGTGTAAAGCCGTGTAGCCTGCTTTGTTGTAGTGGTCGACATTGAGCCCAAGGCGTCGAAAGCTTTTGACGAGAAGCTCCACAGCGATATCATTGCCGGCGTTAGCACTGTGGATTAGTGCTGTGTTTCCTGAGGGAAGAAGGGAATAAGGAAGAAACAATGTTATGTACTTTTTAATCAAGGATGCAGCCACAAAGAAATACATAAGATATGGGGAGCTATGGGAGGGGTTGGGGGTGTGAGGTGGTGGGGAGGGGGGGGGCGATGTTTGAATCAGCGCTCACAATTATACTGGGACAGGAGGGGGGGGGGGAGCCCAATGGCCTCAACTTGTTTTACTGCACATTGATAATAATAATAATCAAAATGTACTAAATTGAAAACATGTACAGTAATTTAAAAAAAAAATAATACGAAATAAAATTTAAAAAATACTGAAAAATAGAACACACGTTTATGACTGGTTCAAGGTAAATGAGGTTACTATCTGTCCTTGTTGTGTTTTTGATAATGTTCATTATTGCCTAAGCAATGAAAAATGATTGAATAACAGCGTTCAAGGAGTAAGATATGAAGGGTATATTGTATTAAAAAAAGGAGTTATTTTCACGCCTTCAGTTGGGCATATCGTGCTAGACTTATATTTTATAGACCAATGGGTACTCGACGGGTGGTGTGGTTAACACCGAGCCGACCGCCTTCACCTCCAGGACTTCCCCTGGTACCCACTTAAGGCTGGGTCGACCTGGGAGCCATAGTCAAGATTTAAAAAAAATCCGGCTCCGACAGGACCCGAACGCACTACCTTCCGATCCGCAGGCGAACGTCTATCAGCTTAACCACTGCAGCTCCCAGGGGCAAAATTTGCCCAGTTCTTGACACTTAAAAAAAAAAAAAAAAAACGATTGTACGTTCATTCGTTGGTTCGTTCTGAGGTATCGATACTGCCAATTGATAATACAACACACCTTTAGGGCTAAGGAAGCTGTCAGTTCTAATGAAGGGGGACACTTTATTTAGCAAAGAATGCACAACACATTCGATTTCGAAATCATACTGCTAAATTAATTGTCTGCGTTTGTAAGATAATGTTGTCTCAACTGTCATATGTGTAGGAGAATGCTGTCTACGCAGGCATGTGTGTAGCAGAATGTTGTCTACGCAATCATGTGTGTAGCAGAATGTTGTCTACGCAGTCATGTATTATGTATGTTGAAGAATGTTGTCTACGCAGTCTTGTATGTTGAAGAATGTTGTCTACGCATTCAGGTGTGTAGAAGAACAAGCATGATACATACAGAAAGCATGGGGAGGGCGTTGGGGGGGGGGGGATGCCCGTCATAATTTTATAGAGTCATGGGGGATCCTCAAAGTGATTGGGCGTTGTTAAATTGCTCACTAATAGTAGTATTTAAAATGATTATATCTTAATTATTATGATTCCTAAATGGCAAACAAATATACCCTCAGCCAATGGAAAGCTTACTGTGGAGCTAGAAGGCTGAACAGCCATTATTTCTATTGTAAAAATGCATTAAATTCAAATGGCTTTTACTGCCAAACACTTTGCCTAGCGAGGGCATGAATATGGTCTGTTTTGGTTTTAAATGCCAGTTTACTGCCTGCTCATTATGCTATGTGTTTACCCTGAACTAGAACGTTTGGTGCTAAACTTATGATCATTTAGAGCTGACAGTCCATTGTATTCTAGAAACTAATTAGCCTATGTCAGCCGCATTCCTATACCTGGTATGCTCTAATTTTTGCCTGAAGAATATCCTGGCTTGTCCTCTACTGATACGAATGTGAATCATGGACAGTTAGTAAATTAGTAAAAACTTATTTGAAAGCTGAGGAGATGTGGTTTTATAGGCGAATGATGAGAATACACTTACAGATAAAAATAGCAATGAAGACGTCTTGAAAGAAACTGACTCACGAAGAGAACTGACTGCCCACGTCAGAAAGAGACAATCTACATTCTTTGGTCATGTGATGAGAAGGAGAAAACTAGAGTACATCGTGACAGTAGGAAAGTTGGAGGGGGGGGGGGCAGAGAGAGAGAGAGAGAGAGAGAGAGAGAGAGAGAGAGAGATGCTGGACAGTTTGAAATCGTGAAATGGAACATCATCTGTGTCAGAGTTGATTGAAAGTACACGAGACAGAAGGTTGTGGATAGACATGACTCCTACAACGCCACACGGCATGGACTTTAGAAAGAAGAAGACCTATACTGAGAGATGACAACATGGTTGGTGGAATACCAAAGTTGTACCAGAGGAGCCTTCTGAGAAATAACCTGGACCACTCCGTATCTGCACTGAGATGACCTCAAGTGGACAACTAAATCCGCCAGGCTGTTTTCAAGGTTATATAGTTTAACAGTGGTCAAGTTCATGAACTTAACCAATTTACTCCTTAATATCATTCATGTATAATCATTGATGAATACTGGAACTTTGTACTGCAAAAGTTTTATCCTCTCCGCAATAAGATTAGGAATCAAGTCGCCGTGGTGTATGGGCTAGACGTTCGCCTGCCGATCGGACGGTCGTGGGTTATTTACTGACGGTACATGGTTTTGATTAAAAAATGACCCTGACTGCAAGGTCAACCCTGTATTGAAAGGGTACTAGGTAGTAAAGTCCTGGGAAGTAAAGGCGACCACATCACACATCAAGTACCGACTAGTCTATAAAATATATGTCTAACCCTATTTGTCAAATACTTTTGAAGGCAAGGAAAGGTTCCCGTACTTTATTATACTTCATTAGATTGAGAAGAATAGTTCATTACACTTGATTTGTTTGTCTCTCTCTCCTTCTCTGTCTGTATGCATGTATGCAGTCTATATAAGTAAGCTGTATGTAGGAGAATACTGTCTTTATAGTCACAAAGTATGTAGGACGATGCTCTATATATAGTCACGTGGAATTTGGACAATGATGTCTATATGGTTACGTTGCATATAGGACAATGATGTATATATGGTTACGTTGCAAATAGGACAATGGTGTCTATATGGTCCCGTTACATATAGGTCTTCTTCTTCACTTCCTCTTTTACAGCTGTGGGTGTCGAGGGAGATATAAGGTTCTGTTTCTAGTTCTTCTGGCCGCCTCGACCATAGGCACATTGTGCTGTTGTAGAGTTTCTCTGATGTTATCCTTCCATATTGTTCTTGGTCTACCTCGTGCTCTACGTCCTTCTTCTCTTTCCATGTATGCTTTGTATGGTATGGTGTCAGAAGGCATTCTCTCTAAGTGGGCAAACCATTTCACTTGCTGTCTTTGTATGTAATCCAGAATTGGTTCTGTGCCGACTTGTTCTCTTATGATCTCATTCCTGATCTTATCTCTTATGGTCACTCCTACAGCCCTTCTCAGACATCTCATTTCCGTGGTTACTAATTTTCTTTCATGGTTTGTTGTGAGTGACCATGTCTGGCTTTGGTAGCACAGAGTTGGAATATATATGCTTTGAATAAGATGTCTCTTTGTGGTAATTGGGATTGTCTTATGCTGTAAGAGGGGAGCTAGCTGACCCAATACTTTGTTTTCTTTACTGCATCTAATGTTAATTTCTTTATCCAATTTCACATCTATTTTACGATCTTGTAAGTCCTTTTTCTTTTTAATTGCGTCTTTTACTTCTTCGCACCACCAAGGTGAATATTTGTTATTTCCCCGTCTGTTTCCACTCTTCCGTTTTCCACATAATTCTTCTGCAATACTAAGGATAGTGTTTTTATATTTACTCCATTCTTCCTCAATATTGCCAACTACACGTGGAAGTTGTTTGAATGCTGTCTCTACTTTCTGTTGTGACTGTTCTTTTAATCCTTCCTGTTTCAGATTTGCTATCTTGATAAGATCCTTGTTTTTGGTTAATTTCTTTCTGTGTTTCTTTAATGTAAGATGTTTTGCTGTTAACACAACTATTTTATGGTCAGTTTCACATAGACCATTAGGGATTGCTCTTGAATCAAGAATTCTCCTTCTTCCTTGAACTCTGGTAAGTATAAAGTCAATCTGGCTCTTGATGAAGACATCATTCCATTTGTACCAAGTGTAAATTTGTGAATCCCTATGGTCAAAGAATGTGTTCGTAATAAAAAGATTGTGCTGGCTGCATAGATCCAACATTCTTTGACCATTTCCATTTCTATCACTGTTCTTAGCTGCATGTGGACCTAAAAACTGTTCGTATTCTCTTTTGTTATTTCCTACCCTCCCATTGAAGTCACCCATTCCATATAGTATGCTGCTTTCCTCAACTTTCTCTATCTCATCAGACAGATTGTCAAAGAATTAATCTTTCTGCTCTTCTGTATAATTATCATTGCATGGTGCATATATCTGTATATATGTTTCAGCTTGTTCTCCTCTTTTAATTTTCAAAGTAATAATTCTATCTGAGTGATAACGTATGTCTAATATGTAGTTAGATATGTCCGGACGCACTAGGAAACCCACCCCATTCTTCGATGTTCCTCTTCCTGCATGTGTTAGTAAGTAGCCTCTGTGTATTTTCTTGTTACTATTTCCCTTGCGTCTTATGTCAGCTAGCCCCATTAACTTGATTTTCCTTTTTTTCCATCATTTCAATAATTTCTTCTGTTTTATTTCCCAGGCCAGCGGTGTTAAGTGTTGCAATCTTGTATTTCGCTTTCCTGTCTCGTAGTCCCTTAACATTGCCATGGTCAGATACCGTTTGATCAGTCTGTTTATATCTCAATGTGTTTTCTTTAGCGATAATAATGCATATAGGACAATGGTGTATATATGGTCACGTTGCATATAGGACAATGGTGTCTACATAGTCACACTGTTTACGGGCGAATGCTTTCTGTATATTCGTGTTTTGTGTGGAGACATAATCTGCATGGTCACGTTGTGTGTAGGATAATGCTGTCTTTATAGTCACGGTGTAAGGCTGGAAAATGCTATCAATATTGCCACGTTGTGTGGCGAAGAATGCTGTCTATATGGTCACGTTGTGTGTAGGATTATGTTGTCTATATGGTTACGTTGTGTGTAGGATAATGTTGTCTATATGGTTACGTTGTGTGTAGGATTATGTTGTCTATATGGTTACGTTGTATGTAGGATAATGTTGTCTATATGGTTACGTTGTGTGTAGGATAATGTTGTCTATATGGTTACGTTGTGTGTAGGATTATGTTGTCTATATGGTTACGTTGTGTGTAGGATAATGTTGTCTATATGGTTACGTTGTGTGTAGGATAATGTTGTCTATATGGTTACGTTGTATGTAAGGGAATGCTGTCTAAATGGCCATGTTGTTATAGGAGAATGCTAACCACATAGTCACGCTACATGTAGAGAATGATATCTATATAGTCACGTTGTATCTGGGAATCTGCTCGCCATGTTGTTTTGCTGTATGTAGAGAATGCTGAACATATAATTACGCTGTATGTAGAGAATGCTGAACATATGGAGACAGTTTATGTGGGAGAATATTGTCTATAATCTACATAGTCAAGTTGTAGACATGTGAATGATATTAACATAGTCACGTCACATCTGAGATAATGCTTGTGGTATGGCTGGTACACAGAGAACGCAAATAGTTCCCAGAATCCAACCTGGTATCTATTTTAATCTGGGTCCATCTGCAAGCCAATGTAAATTTTGAAAACAGAAATACAACTCCATGATTTGAACCCAAAACATTCAGCCTGCAAGCAAGCGTCAAGCCATAAAAATTAGGCTATAAAGGTCCACAAATTCCCGTAAATTGAAAAAAAAAAAACCAATCTTTACCCAACATCCCCTGGAGAAGCGAACCAAGGAGATGTTACATGTTTTGTTGATACATTCAAGTAATACAATATACCAGGTTGTATTGCGTGCCTGGCAAATAGGAAATATAAATACAATATTATTAATTGAGCGCCTAAGCTTTTCCTATGGCCGCATGATAATACTAGCCGCAAAATGCGTCTCCGATTCCCTGGATTTGTCCAGGAAATTGGTTCGCGCTTTGTTGATCAAAAACTGTTTGTTGAATATCAGCGTAATCCTGAGTACAATGTGTCGGTTTTTTGTTGTTGTCCGAGTAGCATTATACGTGTATTGGTTTACGATCTTGTAACACGTAGCACTAAAACTGTAACGTCCATATAAAGACACAATTATATGTTGCGTGTTCCAAAGTCTCTTTGTTTGTGCAGACAATGATTGCGAAATTAACCATACTAGACACGTGCTCTTTCTATTTTCCTTCTTTTCCATTTAGCCAAACTAAGCCACAGCAACGCATGGAGTGGCACAGCTAGTACACACACACACACACACGCGCGCGTGCATAAACACACACACACACAGACACACAAACACACACAGACACACACACACACTTACAGGCACACAGACACACATGCACACACATACATGGACACATACATAAAGTCAATTTATTTTTAGATAAATGAAGACAACAAAGACTCCCAGACCTCTTCAGCAAAACACCGCTGCTTAGAATCCACGTCGTTGCACTTCATAAAAATCGATAGGAATTCTGTCTTTTTCAAACCAGTTAGAAAATTATTCTACATGTTTGTTTGCTTGCTTGTTCGTATGTTTTTGTTGCTGTTGTTGAAATCATACAAGATATAATATGTGTCTTAGAATTTCGTAACATTCCTTTCATCGCCTTTGCTTTTTTATCATACTCAAATGCTTTGAAATCTACTTTTTTTTTATTTTTGTCGCTATAGATTGAATTATTTTTTTAATGACCATTATGGTGCCACACGCGCACGCACATACATACACACACACATACACTCAATTTTTTTCAATGAAATAATCACGGCCAATCCTAATGGATGAAAGTACATCTTTAGAAGTAGATAAGAAAGAATTATGTGGAATCTGCAAAAACGGGACATTCCAGACAAAGATAAGAACACAATGTGCAGCTAGGAAAGGCAAGCAATGAAGATACCCTGAGACATATTTATCGCGAGATCTAGTTACAGGTTTGGGGAAGAAGTCACTGCACAATCTTTATGCACGTCAATGAAAGACTGGATTAGGCTGTGACAACAGGAACGATACTGAAGAAATATAGGCTGACGGAGAACAAGAGAAAGGATCTTAGACATTCTTGTACCATGATGTGTGTATGCACGCCCGCGTGTGTGTGTATGTGTGTGTAGAGGGGTGTGTGGGTTTGCGTTGTGCGTGTGTGTGTGTGTGTGTGTGTGGAACGTGGGGGAACGAACGAACAAACTTTATTTTCAAAGGGTTACAAATTGGACACGCAGGCCCGTCTGACATTCGGCCCTTCTAAGCACTCATTTTTCAGAGTACCAATGCCTGCTATCAATAATGCTTGTTATGGATATAATAAAGAAATATAAATTATAGAATGATGCATACACAAATCTTGTGTACACAATTGTACACACTCACACACACGAATACATACTCCTACGTTCTCATACATGCACACTCATATAGACATACGTAATACATACACACACGCATCTACATACACACACAAACATAAAACACATGCACATACACAGACATAAATGGGGGAGGTTAAGGGGAACATCTGTATTAGAAATGATTGACATCCCACAAGGCAGAAAGCGGTGGTTCCCGATGATGACTAACACCAAGCGATTTTTTTTTCTCTGCGGAAAAAAAAGCTGTCAGTACTCACCATAAAGTGTATAAAAAAAGGTGCCGGTACTCACCATAAAGTGTATAAAAAAAGGTGCCGGTACTCACCATAAAGTGTATAATAAAAGGTGCCGGTACTCACCATAAAGTGTATAATAAAAGGTGCCGGTACTCACCATAAAGTGTATAATAAAAGGTGCCGGTACTCACCATAAAGTGTATAATAAAAGGTGCCGGTACTCACCATAAAGTGTAAATAAAAGGTGTCGGTACTCACCATAAAGTGTATAATAAAAGGTGCCGGTACTCACCATAAAGTGTATATTAAAAGGTGCCGGTACTCACTATAAAGTGTATAATAAAAGGTGCCGGTACTGACCATAAAGTGTATAATAAAAGGTGCCGGTACTCACCATAAAGTGCATAATAAAAGGTGTCGGTACTCACCATAAAGTGTATAATAAAAGGTGTCGGTACTCATTACAATGTGTTTTTTTACGTTCGGCTGATTTAAAACATGCCTAAGAAAGGTGCCAGTACTGCGTACGGCCAATAAAATATATGATCTGCTAACACATGATGTCTTTGAATATATATTTTAAAAAAATATCTAAATTCAAACATTCGTTTACAGATTCATCGTATCCGCGTTTCCCCGAGTGGATTCTGGGGACCCATTGTGGAAAATACAAGAAAAGACCCACTGCCTTCCTAACAAGCATGTCCTAGGAGTTGACTAATTGGGGACTTGATGCGAAGTCGTAGTGCATCTGACTGATCGGCAAGGAACAACCAACTGCACACAAATAGGCCTGTAAAACGGATATACAGGCAAAACTCAGGCCTTAGCACAAAGCCAAATCCAGATCGACGAAAAACCAAGACTTTTCGCTGGAGTTCACAGACGGTGAACAAAGAAAAAGAAGATTAATTGTTTTAGTAGAAATGTGCATATGTGGATTGGCAACCGAGACAATAGATCACGTCCTCCAAGACTGTCCCAAATACAACATACTAAAAGCAAAGCTTTGGTCAAGAGAAACATCGGTGCAAGCCAAACTTTACGGGTCGCTGAGTGAATTACAAAAGACAGTGAAGTTCATACTAGAGAAAACATTGCAGACATAGATAATCTATTTTAAGGAGACAAAAGAAGAATAAGATCGTATAAATAGATGGTATCCATTTCAGGCTAGATCATTTATAAAATTGGACTCAGGTAGGCAAACATTCATCATCTACAGGGTGTCCCAAATGTTTCCACTACCATCATCATCATCATAATCAATCAGCAAGTTCTTTACAGAAATTCGCTCTCCTCGTGGTACGCCTGAACGGATCCCTTTCCCTAGCCAGCTCTCCAGCCCCATGTGCTTTCTAAGCCAATGCATTCTCAATGTCATGTATTCCTCTTTGCGAAGGTCGACCCCTGTCTCGCTTCCCACAAACTGCCTCATCCATCGCCGTCTTTTCCAAGCTACCAAGTTATGAATAAGTTTCAATGCATAGGAAAAAAGAACAGACCACCTACATCGTTATAATCCATTCAAGAAATTGTGCCTCACGAAAAAATCTGTATCTTAGTAACTGTTTGATGTAAATTGTTGAAATCTGGCATACAACCTAGTTAATATCCATGTCCTTGAAAGAAATATGTGGGGAAAAATATAATAATGTAAGCGAACATCTAGATGGTTAACTCCAGCGTTAGCTTCCCGTAAGTTACCAGAATACAATATTTCATTGCATGTGAGATAGGTTATTAAAAAAAATCACCACTGCACACGTGAATTGATTTCCAAACAATCTCCACCCGTGTGTCAGTTACTGTATAGTCTATATTTTAGTGGCACATCAGTTATAGGCAAATAAATATCTTAATTACCAGCTTTAAGAAAACAGCAGCATCTGTGTCACCGTACACTATAAAATCTCAAGGACATGTGAACTCTGGGGCTATTTGCCAAAATTAATGTTGATCTACACATGAGCTTTGGAGATATCTATTAAACTCTGAGGGTGCGACTTTTGAAACGCACTATACAGTCATAACTCTAGCTGTCCTTATATAGGTGTTATTTACCGGTGGGAGACACTCAGTGAAATGTTCATATACTGTAAAAAAAAAAAAAAATAGTGTAAAATTGACGGGCAAGCCCATACGCTCAGAAACTATCAATGACCCAGATGAGGGGAAAAAAAAACTGTCAATTGATTTTTTAAACTGTGTGCAATTTGAAAAAATTCACTCCTATAATTACAACAATTTTGAATGTCTAAATTCTGACAAAATTATGTTCGTTTTAGTAGCCACGCGTTTCTCTTATTGAGTAGTAAAGAAACGTTGGATAACTTTGCATTTCCTTTTTTTCCCCCATTTTCTGAATAGTAAATAAATCTTGGTCCCTGAGGTTTTCGAATGAATATGTTGATAACCTTTTTCCACATCACAGTCTGAGACCATTCAGTATCTTCTTTTTCTCTGTCTTTTTCTGCCTTTCCTGTTATCTTTCTTTCCACTGGTCATATTGCCCTCCAACGCCTCGCCACAGAAACAACGAATACTGCCTGTTTCTTAACGTTGCTCTTTGAGTTGAGTTGAGTCAAGAATTGACATCATAGCACTCGGGGCATTCCCATGCGTGCTCCATCCTCATTTTCAACAGCCAGCGCAGAGTTCCAATAATGATGGTACCGATCACAATCTGGCTATGTGTTCCTTTTGCCTTTCCTCTGAGTGTAGTGAGCCGGCCAGACCCTCTGGTGACACCCAAGCGCCTCATTCTCTCCATGCCATAATAATCTTGTTTCTCTACTGATTTCGTTGCTTGTTCCCAAAGGGCCTTGACCACATCTACCTTGTTATCGTTGCTCTTTGAAAGTAATCATTGTTTCTTACTCTGACTGTCCAAAATATTTAGCAGATTCGTTTCAGAACCGCTATTTTGGCTGCTTCAAAGCTCTCCCTAATTTACAATCTCAACAGAAGGTTACATTACTAATTACATTACGAGATCCATCTCTCATTCAAAGGTTATAAAATACTGCATTATGAATGCTGCCTTATCGTTACACCAATGAATAGCACAACTTAATAGCTCTTGAACGAAACACAATATTCGTAAACAAATCTCACTGCTTCATATTTCATTGTTTTCCGTCTAATCAACAATATCTCACCCATTTCTCTAATGTTCTTACCAGCTACTTTGACATGTTGTTGTTTTTTTTTTTTTTTTACATTTATATATGGTTAGAAAAGCTGTGTATTGATTTTTACATTCGTGAAATACATGTGATGTTTGCGACTACTATCTGTTATTCACAGGTTCCGCCTCTTTGGTGTTATATGCATTATGGTGTATCGCGTTTATAACCAGCCGATAACATGGCCCTAACCAGATTCTTACTGTATCAGCAGCTTTTAACTAGTGCTTTAGTACACATGTCATCATCATCATCATAAACCACTTCTGTCGTTAAGTGGCGTGGGAAGGAATAATTTGCGATCCAGTGCACGCTGGCTGCCACTGGCTTTTGTCATGCTATGAAGGCGTAGATTGTCTTTAAAATTGTCGATCCATTTTTCCGCTGCTGTCCTCTTGCTCTTGTAGCTGATCTTCTGAGATGTAGTGCTTGTGATGGTATTTGATCTTGCTGCATTCTAACGAAATGGCCAAACAACTTGATCTGCTGTTTCTCGATGAATCTAGTACAACATGTCTTTCCCACAATTTACCTGATTGTTTCATTATTCACTCGATCTCGGATGGTTAGTTTGGCTGCTTTTCTCAGGCATCTCATCTTGCAGGTGGTGATTTTGCGTATAGGGGCTTTAGATAATTTGGCACTGGTAGCTTAATGTTGGAATAAATAAGCTGTTTATACTCTGACTTTGCATTTATAATAATGGTGGCAATTGGCATATAAGTGCACTTGCTTTCTGATATCTGGTTTCTATTTCTTAGTTAGTTCTACCATCTACCGTGGTTATACTTCCTAGATATTTACACTCCCTAACCTGATTCAGACCAGAACCATTCAGCTGTTTGTGTAGTGGGCCAGGGGTTCTACTAGCTTGCATTGATTCTTTTTTTTTTTTTTTTGAATTGATCTTCATGTTGTATTTACTGCATGCTGAGTTTAACTTGTTAATGTGGTCTTGAAGTCTATCTTTTTCAGGGTAGAACAAGCACTGGTCGTAAACAAATAGTAGTTCGTTTAATGTGGGTGAATCGACAACCTTTTCTGATGTGTGCACTTCCTAATGATTAAGATCTGTTTTGTCTGTATCAGAACTGGCTTCTTTAGATATTCTGTCCACATAAAAGTTAAATAAAAGTGGGGAGAGCAGACATCACTGATTCTGAATGTGGTTTGAAGTGTGTTGAGCAAAGCCGTCCTAAAACATGTCCACTCTGAATCGATGTCCTAATATTCGTCTGCAAGGTTATTTAGTAACTTTGTCATTTCTGGTTGAATCTCATCTTTAATACCATTATCCTGAAGTCTTAAAAGCGCTGGAGTGCTGAAATATACATATGCATTAAACGTTTAGGTTCTTCCCTCTTAAGTCAGCACATTCACGCGAAATTTATGGAAATCTCATAGTATGAGGGGGCTAGTTTTAAATGAATAGCGACTATTACCAACCCTAACCCTGACCCCATATACTGTGGGATTTCCCGAAATCTCGCCTCATGTGCTAACCTAATAGAAAAGAACTAGCTGTTATAAATAGGTTAAATATACGTAAAATTTCCGGCCATGCCACATATTTTCCCTTGAGTGGCATAATTATATGAACTAGACTTTTATAAAGCTCGCTCTGACACATTTCGGTTATAATGAGGGTTGTTACAGTGGGTCATGTAAAAAAAATGTTAGTTGACATATATCAGTTTGTTTAGATTTGCAGTTTCAAATATATTTTGAAATCGTCTTCCTATTTTTCTTTCCAGTACTGTATATTGGTTTTTAATACAATGAGCTATATATTTACACCATCTGTGCCTGATTGCTTCTGTAATAAACAGTTATCCCCGTGTGTGCTTAGAAGCTCCATTTAAGGGAATATATATATTCACTGCCTCTTAACAAATATGTCGTAAAAGGCGAAAGATTCGAAGTGTTTCCTTCAAAGTCGGAGTACATCTGCCTGAGACGCATGGAACCAACAGTCTGCATACAAATAAACCAGATTTGTACAATGGTTGTGTACGAAAAATTCAAAAAGGATCGAAGTCAAGGAGTGGACGAATAACCGGAACTTTTCATAGTAGTTTTCTGCCGGCAAAAGCCAAGAACACAAGAAGACCTAGAAACGGAGCAACTGGTCGAACAGCTAAGAACGCTAGGCTCTCATACCGGAGACCCAGGTTCGAATCCTCAGCAAAGGGGTGGCTTATTTTGTATAAGCTGAAAAATCCTATCCCCCGTCTGTCTGTCTTTCTGAACTTCCATCTGTCTTTTTTCAGTCCTGTCATCTGTGATTGATTTGTTTTGATTTGATTCAAGAACAGACATCACAGCACTCGGGCCATTCCCATAAGCGCTCCGTCCCCATCTTCAGCTGTCAGCGAAGAGTTCCGATACTAATGGTGCCAGTAGCATTCTGATTAAACGTCCTAATTGCCTTTCCTCTGAGCTTCAAGCATCTGCCAGAACCTCTCGTCACCCCCAATTGCATCAATCTCCCCAAACTGTGGTGAGCAATCTGCTGCTCCGAACTGTACAAGCTCTCCCACAAGGCACTAACCACATCTGCCTTATCAAGCATCAGTATTCCACCAAGCTGTGCAGAGCCAGCCAGTGTGTCCGCCTGTTCATTTCCCAACACACCGGCATGACCTGGTGAAAAAACCCAGACAATACTCCTCACTCGTGTCCTCCGCAGCGAGGCATGCCACTCTGCTCGAAGCTTGCCTGTCCTGATATTCCTCAGCATGCTTTCTGAGTTTCGGTCATCTGTCTGTCTTTGTGTCTTTCTTTCTGTATGTCTGTCTCCCAATTCATTCCTCCTCCTCTCCGTCTGTCTGTTTGTAAGTCTGAGTTTCTCTCTGTCAGCCCTACTGTCTGTCATGGTACATATTATAGACTAGATAGCCATGGTAACAAACAGCCAATTTTATCAATCCATCACAACGAGGATGCGAACCTTCAGACAGTCCGACAAGCGCCCAATCTCTACGGCATCTCGACCGCCTGCTATCTAACGTTAACATGAGAAAATACTTAGCAACCAGGGGGAGAGGCGGGGGTATCGCATTTGCTACCTTCAGAGTTCCTGCAGGCCAAACTGTGACCCACGATTTATTATCTGTTTGCAAACCTCTGCAGTCGCTATTGAAGATGCGTCGGGAGAACTGTACAACTGGATAAAATATGATGATCAGTTATCGATCGTCTGGTATACGATGACACAGCAATCAATAAACCAGCAAACGTAAGGATCCCGGGGCTTGGATTCAAATGCTGGACTGGCAAGAACCGCAGCATGAAAGCAATATGAAAGCAACAGGAAATAATGTGAGAATGATGAAAAAGTTATGAGAAAATAATGCTAAAGCAATATGAAAGCAGTCTGAAAACAGTGTGAGAGGACCATGACCTTTGCTTACATGCACACATTAATATCGACGACGATAACGACACACTCAAACAAACACACACACACACACACATACACACATCGTTCTTTGTATATCACAAGTGATGAAAATCGCTCCTCATGTCATCCGTCATGAAACTATAGTTGACTGTGAGTCCGCAGGTGGCTTATGAGCCCAGAATGGGCCCCGATGTATCTAAGACATTGAGCGCAGTGAACAGTATCTGTAGGTTAAGAGCCTGCTGAGTCTTTCTAGCCTGCATGCGCTAAGCCTCCCTGTCGACACCGCCTTAGAAAAGTGGTAAAACATACAGTAGCGACAGTTTGACAGTACTACCGACGGATGTAAGTCTATCCAAAAATTCCAACTTCTTGTCACTAACTAAAAAGATCGTCTGTGTACAGTTTGCCTGGTGCCGGTTGTGGCTACTGCCGGTTTTCCAAGTGTTGATGGTAAGCTCTAAGATGGTACAAGCCACCAAGAATCTGTCCATATTATACAACGAATACGCTTCGAGACCAGCATTAGAAGCAAAGTCGTCAGAGAACTAATGATCCATAACAATGCATGATTTAACTTTAGTTTTTGTTTTAAGCAGCCTAAAGTTGTAACCCATAAGTGCTGATTTCTTTTTCTAACTGAAGTCTTGAGTTTGAAGAAGCTCTGTAGCACCGGCAAGGATCCTAAAATACTTTGGGTAGATTTTTATCTCAAAATTTTGCCCGGGCAGCGCCGTTAGGCTAATCTTCTTGATGTCAAACTGCCAAGGGATATTTTTACGCGCTCGACATGCACACTAGCGTCTGATCTCACCACTCAGAGACCAGGGGGAAATAATATAAATCCAAGCCCAGGTGAAAAAATCCCAAAAAGAACCCGGAACCTCTAACAACCGAAACCAAGCAGCTGCCTCTCCAACAATCGAAACCAAGCAGCTGCCTCTCCATCATGAAAAGCATAAAACAGCACATCTGAGATCATGATACTGAATAGACTGGTACGAGTAAACACCTGTGTTTCAGACAGCTTGTCTTCATATACACACATACACACACTTTTGTTTGACTAATAATTTCCGTAACCCCGAAAAAAAATATACAGTAACTGGCGCGTGTGGGGCTATTTATACGTTGGTCTCCCTATTTACACACCACAGGCTATAGGTCAACTCCATTGATAAGTTGTTTGGACTACTTTACCATGATCAAGGTTATGGGTGTCTGTTGCTTTCTCGCATTTGCTTTTTTATTCCAGAGAAATAGACGGCCTGTGACATAGGTTTTGTCTAGGAAGGTAGTGTGTGAGACCCAGTGTCTAAATGTTTTAGAAGTGTTAAAAGTTCTAGCATGGTGAAATATATAACACGCCGTATCAGCGCAAGCGCGGAATATCCCCTTGACATTGTGAGAAAGTCGGATCGGTCGAGGCCGACCTATCAGAGGTGAGGTGGTATGTAGGTTGTCCAATCAGAAGCGAGCTAGTCTGTAGCGGTGTGTAAATGGGGAGAGCAGAGTAAAATTTACACACGTCTAGAAATCAGTTCACATGTGGAGCGATGCTTGGTGATTATTTTAATAGCCTTTCTCCCACTGAAGTCACACTCACTCCGCTGAATGAAATACTCTGCGAAAAGAACGACGCATGTGTGAATCAAGTGCAGCTATGGCCAGACGGGAAAAAATGCCAAGAGAAGGATAGGCTAGAGAAGAACACTATGTAGAAAGCTGAAATAAAAGAATTAACCAACACAGAACTGTTGTCTTCAGCCGTTACATGTTGAGTGATACAGACTTAAATTGTATGGGGTGACTGGTTAAACGTGCACAGAGGACGATATGTCGACTAACCCACTTACCAACTAACCACCACCTATCCACCCAAGCAACCAAATAACCCACCAACCACATATCTAACTAGCTAACTAACTAATTGACTGACTGAACAACTGACTAACTCAAAAACTAACTCAAAAGCTTGAGGTTATACATTTCATATCATTTCAAATATATAATTATATTTTCGTACCAGTCAGCACATTATTATTATTTTATTATATTTATTATCCTCTTAAACTTTGATTAGACTCCTAAAACTCTTATTGCCTTAAAAAAAAATGTTTTCCCTGCGTCGAAGCGCCTGCCATAAGGTAGCCAAGTACTAAAACGAATCGATATGTGTCAGAACTGTCCCATCTAATGTTGTTCCATGCTCGCAAAATACAACTAGCTATGCAACAAGCCTGGTCAGCATATTTTGTTTTAAACGAGGAAATAATACGTGTTTGCGTGTGTGTGTGTGTGTGTGTGTGTGTGTGTGTGTGTGTGTTCAAGCTTCTAAGTGCCGTCCACGTGATTATCAGGATAGAAAAACACAAATTAGAGGGGGAGATGAAGGGAAACACATAAATTAGAGAGAGAGAGAGAGAGAAGGAGCGAACACGAAAAAAAAAGGAGATAAGGTTTATTTCGACAACGAGTGATGACATTTTCTTACACAGCAGGAGATTTTGTAACCAGAATAACAGAAGAAAACAGTGGAGGAGAAGATGGAAAGAATGACTGAATAAGTGCAAGGAAGAGACAGAGACAGAGAGAGAGAGAGAGAGAGAGAGAGAGAGAGAGAGAGAGAGAGAGATAGAGAGAGAGTAGAGAGAGAAAAAATTAGAGGGATAGAGACAAGCAGACCGAGTCAGAGGAGGGAACGAGAGAGAGAGAGAGCTTTCGAGAGTTTTCTTGAAATAAAAAAAAAAGCTATCGTTTCTTTTATAGCTGGTATAATTACGATCTCATTCACAAGCATGAAGAAATGTCACTCGTGAAGGAAATCGATACAGATAGAGGAGTAAGAAAAAAGAATGGATGTAAGCATACATAATTAACAGTTTCAAAGAAGTCATTAGTTATCAAGAAGAAACTGTTGCATCAAATAAGAATATTTACGAAGAATCGAAGAAGACATTATTAAAAAAGAAAGTCGAAGAAGACGCTGTCGATGAAGATTCACAGAAGACACTATAAAAGAGCAGAGGACACTATAAAAGAGCAGAAGACACTATAAAAGAGCAGAAGACACTATAAAAGAGCAGAAGACACTATAAAAGAGCAGAAGACACTATAAAAGAGCAGAAGACACTATAAAAGAGCAGAAGACACTATAAAAGAGCAGAAGACTCTATAAAAGAGCAGAAGACACTATAAAAGAGCAGAAGACACTATAAAAGAGCAGAAGACACTATAAAAGAGCAGAAGACACTATAAAAGAGCAGAAGACACTATAAAAGAGCAAAAGACACAAAAAAGAGCAGAAGTCACTATAAAAGAGCAAACGAGACCTTATCGGTGACGTGTCCAACGAGACACTATTCATAAAGTATCAAATAAACATTGTTTATAAGGATTCAAATTAGAAACTGTGATGAATCAAATTAGTCATTTTATATAAAGAATCAAAGAACACAATAGATGAAAAATCAATGTAGAAACTATTTATGAAAAAGCAAATGAGACACTATTAACGAAGAATCCAAGGAGGCACTATATATGAAGTAGAAAAAGATAACACTTTAACGAAATAAAGGAAATACAGTTTAGAAAGAATGCAAGGCGACAATTTCGTTTAAGATTAGGGGAAAGAAAGTTACTTGCGTGTCGTTTACATGATGTTGCAAACCCAATGATAAAGAAGTACAAGCGATATAAGTGGGAAATAACATCATTAAAGTGGCAAAATAACAATTTTAGACAGGTACTTTCTTATTAGCCGACCACAAACAGGAGAAATCCACATGTCACGGGACAGTGAAATATTTCAGGGTGTGCTAGATTAGGCGTAACATTTTGGTTAGGTTAGGGTTAAGGTTAGAGTTAGGTAAACGCGAGAAAACCTTGGCCTTGAAATAAAAGCGCTAAAAAGAACAGAAAACAAAGAAAACCTGCCCTAACCACAGTCTAAAATATTGGATTGTCCAGTGACGTCATTGATGGTCGGTTAAAAAGAAAGCACCTTCAAACGCTTTACATCTAGATCCCCGTGTGGTGTTATGGGGTTCCTTTTCTTAGTAATAGAAATATATCAACTGTCCCTTCACAGACATGTCGTCAAAGGTGACTAATTAGGACTGTTTCCTTTAAAGTCGAAATGCATCTTCTGTCTGAGAGGTGAGAAAATTTAGTTTATTTAAAAAAAAAAAAGTCAAATCTCTAAACTAAATGTGTTCGTTAAACTTAAGTTCTTGGACAAGACCAAAGTCTAGAAATGGAGCAACAAGCAGAATTTTTTCGCCGGAGCTAAGAGCCAGTGATCTCTAAGAAGAAGAAGAGGAAGAAGAAGAAGAAGAAGAAGTCGGATGTGTCGGCCTAAAAGCGCAACAAATATTGCAAATTATGTTGTAGACGGGCAGAACACATTCACGTCGCCAGAAGTACGCAGAAAAAGAAGCTCCATCCATCAATTTCCAACAGAGAACACATATTCTGACCGAAAAACACGAAATGACAAATTCATTTGTATTATGACATTGAAATAAATCTTTCTTCTCGCAACGCAACATACATGATAAATCTCAAGTATAATTCGGACAGATTAAAAGGGTATGACTGCAGAGATACAGTTGCTGCAAATAACAGTTGTGGTGTTGCAGATTTATGAAATTCACCGACCAACATAAAGGGTGCTTCAGGAAAGGGTAGCAACAGGCGTCTGTGCGTGTGAGGAGCTGATTGAACTGCCATCTTCTTTGAGCTACAGAGAATGTGAAGATTGTCCTACATAATTCTGTCACAGCCTAGCAGATTGACGTTCCTGCTGAGAACATTGAGCGGATTTCTTTTTATCCATGCTGTGCAGGATACGCTCTTTCAATTTATCTCAAGCCATTTTGGTTTTTTTCCATCGTTAAAGAAAATTAAAACTCTAATTCTGGACGTTTTTATGCCTCTGACGTTAGTAGAGTCTATTGGTGTTGATTAGGTATTGTATTAATCGAATGTAAGATTAGATTTTGCAATTCCAAATAAAATTATAGCTAAAATACCCCACAAACCAATAATCTATGTTAGTAATGACTAACATCTGTAACTTCTACCATTGGCTAAAAGGACGTCTGCTGCACTTGTCTGACCGGAAGTACCGGATTGGTTCACCACAAACCGAACTCATGGGGCAAACCCAAAAGGTAAGAGCCGAACTCATGCCGGGCGGTCCTTTAATCGGTCTGGATACCAAAAAAGTATCCTTTCGGCAGTAGAAAGAAAAAAACAACAGCATCGATTATCTTTTCCTTCTTTTTTTAATATCTGCTTATGCCGCTACGCGTCGCATTTAATCAGACGATCAGCAGTCGAGCCAGGGCGCGCTCGGTCGCTTGATATGCCGTGATGTTATGCAATTTCATGGAGTCAGTGACTCCTTTAATCCATCTTCTTCCTGGTCTTCCCCTGCCTCTTGATGTTTCGATTTTCAGGTTGTACGCTCTTGCTGCTGGCATCGTTGGTTTTATTCTCATTTGATGGCCAAACCTTTACTTTCTTTATTTCTGAATAAATTTGATGATGCTTGCAGTTCCAACAGCTCTTATGATCACTTCTTTGTAACTCGATCTCTTCTGGGTTTTTTTAACAGCCATTCTCAAACATCTCTTCTTACAGGTGGTACTTTTCTCTCGTGTTCTTTTGGCAATGTCAAAGTCTGACACTGGTAACAAGAAGTCGGAATACACATCGTATGTATAATTTGTCTTTTTGACTCTACTGGGAAAGCAGGTGTTGTAAAATTGGAGCAGGTTGGTACGAGATATTGTTGGCTTGTTGGATTCTCGTTTTTATCTCTCTGTCTATTTTACAATTGTGTGTGAAGATGGTCGGCTCTGTGGCTAAGTCGATGCGAACGCTTCGTAATATCGGGGTGTTGGGTTCAATCCCAGCTGCAGGGCATGCGCCTTGCGTTGGTTTCGACAGTGGTATCAGGGGGCCGACCGTCCAGTAGGTAATGGCAAACTACTGGACGTAAATTTGCCTAGAGAAACCACACAGCAGCCAAGGGCTGCTGTGGTTGGTTCTGCAGCGCCCTATGAAGGATACGCAACTAACCCTGTATGTAAAAATGCTTCTCAAGTATTTAAATTCTCTCACCTGTTTTAAACTTTGATCTTTGATCTTTATGTCGATGGTTTGTTGCTCTCTACTTATTCTCATGACTTCTGTTTTTCAATATTGATCTTCGTGTGACGTTTAAGGCAGCTCTCGTATAGTTGGTTTATGTGGTCCTCCAGCTGTTTACCGTGACTGTTGGAGTATGCACTGATCGTCGGCAAAGAGCAACTCATTGAAGTCCACCAGTTTATCGACATCTGGTGGTGTTATGTTTATGACTATTTTATTAGTATTTTCCATTAATATTGCCCCCCCCCCCCCCCCCCCCACCCAAAAAAAAAAAAAAACCACGTAAATGTGAAAAAACACACATTTGCCTTACTCCTGATGTTACTGGGAACCAGCATGTGAGGCCAGCTCTTGTTCTGGTAGCGATTTCACCTTCTCTGTAAATAGCTCTTACACAATCTGGCATTGTTCCATTCAGACCACAGTTTTCAAGGACACCCCACTGTAAATCTCTGTTCATTCTGTCAAAAGCCTTTTCTTAATCTATAAAAGCGATGTTCATTTGCTGTCTGAGTTCTATTTTCCTTTCGCTAATTTGTCTAAGGGCGAAAATAGCGTCAGTACACCGTCTTCCTTTCCTGAATCTGACCTGTGCTGGGCTCAGAATCGGTTCTACCACAGATCTAATTCGTTGTTGTTGGCAAAAATTGTTCCTACGAGGTTTAAAAAGGAGATGCCTCTATAAAGGTTACAATCTTACTTATTGCTTTTCTTTTCAAATATTTGTGTGTGTATGTGTGTGTCAGTGTTTGTGTATGTATGTGCATGTGACTGTATGTGTGTCTGTGTCCGAGTGTGTTTCTGTGTCTATGTGTATGTGTTTGTCTGTGTGTATGTGTGCCTGCGTGTGTGTGTGTTTGTGTGTCTTTATTGTGTATGTGTGTATGTCTATAAGTGTCTGTGGACGTTTGCGAATGTGTGTTTGCGTGTGTGTCTGCTTGTACGTTTGCACTAGTGTCTTTTTGTGTCTGCCTGTGTGTGTGTCTGTGTGTGCGTGTGTGTCTGCGTCTGTATGTGTACGTGTGTGGCATGTGTGTGCCTGTGTATGAATGTATCTGCTTGTGTGTCTGCGTGTATTTCTGCATGTGTGTGTGTGTGTGTGTGTGTCTGTGTGTGTGTCCCTGTATGTTTGTATGTGTGTGTGACTCTCTGTGTGTGTATCTGTCTGTGTGTGTGTCCGTTTGTATCTGTGCTTGTGTGTCTGCGGGCGTGTTTTTGTGTGTGTCTGCATGTGGGTGCCTGCTTTTGTGTTTGTGTGTGTGTCTTTTTGCTGTGTGTGTTTGTGTGTCTGTATGTGTCTGTTTATTTCTTTGTATGTGTCTGGTGTGCGTCTGCCTGAGTATCTTCGTGTGTGTGTGTCTGCGTGTTTGTCTGTCTGCTGATATAACAATGGAAGATTTGTGTCGCACGCAGACTTCATAGAGGCCAGTGCCGTGTTCCTCTGAAAACGGCTGGCAGGAAAAACAAAAAGAAGACACAAAATTACGTATCGTATCAAACACAACACTAACAGTGGTCAGCAGCGCACTGCTGTTTATTCCCCAGCGGGGCCTACTGCCAATTACAACCTTTATTATACAACTTTTGCGGTGTAGGCAGGGGGAGGGGGAGGCAGGGGGGTCTTTGAGCCTGAGAATTTAAGGACGCATGGCTAGTGCTGTCGTCACGACTGTGCAGGGGAGGTTTTTATTTTGACCCCGACAGAAAAAAAACCTAGCCTTACAGAGAATTCAAACCGGGATCTCCCAGTGTTTTAACTATTCGGCGAGCCGCTTCTCCCCAAAGGGGCATAGAACTAAACATATTTTGAAACTAACCCAACTTTCAGTTCGATCAAGACTAGCAATGGCTTCCTGGAAAAGCCTGGAAAAGTAAAAGAAGAAAATAACTTTGAAATTCAATAATCCATGTTGGTAATTTCTAACGTGGGTGGCATTACCTCGCCTTTATCTCAAAACTCGTGGCGCGTTACTTTACGTGCTAAGCTTTCCAAGAAGAAATGACTGCATTGGTTACCATCGGCACCAGTACCATTAGGACTGGAACTCTTAGCTGGCTGCTGAAGATGAGGACAAAGCGCGTGTGGGAGTGTCCCGAGTGCTGTTCTTAACTCCGCTCAGCTCCAACACTAGCTAACTAACTTATGTCATTGCATTTAGATTCAGTTCAGTATGACTTTGACAATCGTGGATAATCTCTGGTATCTTTATAATTTTGAATCTACGACAGGATCAGGCAAAGTGATAAAAGATTCAACTGTACTCGCACTGGTGTCCAAAGAAAGGTTAGATGTATGTGCGTGTCGCAAGGGGAAGACAATGCAAAGGATGGATGAGAACCGTCCCAAGGAAATGACGACGAACTTTTACAATGCACTGGAAGGAGACATTAGATCCTTTCAATAAAAATATGACAAACCAACGAGAAGTCGTAAAAGTCACCTTCACGTTATTAGAATCACGGAGACAAATGGACGTTTCGGCTATAAAGATTCATCAGTATATATCATAAACATTCAAGGATAGCGTTACTGACAAAAATACACAAAAACCATTTAACTCTGATCCAACACTTGGGTAATGTAACCGAAGAAGAAGAAGAAGTTAAAGTAGAGAGGATCGAATTTTTTGACCATGTTAAAAAAAAAATTATCACAAAATAATGAATGCTCCCTTTACACGCCAAATGCTTCTCATGCTAGACTAATATTTTTATAGACCTTGAATTGTGTATATCACCTCTATCTATGATGTGGTCAACATCGCACAGGCCGCCTTTACTGCCCATGACTTTACCTTTCCTATTTAAGCCTGGGACGACCTGGCAGCCAAGGTCATGTTTGAAAAACATCCTGCACCAAACAAATGTGTTGAGCCGCTGTGGTCTACAGCTAGACGATCACCTGCAAATTGGAAGGTCATGGGTTCGGTTCCTGGCATGGGCCGGACTTTTTTCAAAAATGACCTTGGCTCCCAGGTCGAACCAGACTTGAGTGGGTACCAGGAGCAGTTTAGGGATGTAAAGGTGGCCGGTGTGATACTGACCACATCACCCACCAAGTGCTTAGCCCTATATAATCAATATGCATGAAAGGCGTGGAACAGGGTCCTTTACATTTTACTTTACTTTTTACCAAACAGATGTGAGCCCACGACCTTCAGAATTGCACCATGTTTTATCCCATATCGTACGGTCACTGTCTAAACTGGTGAGCTGAACAAACTGAATATAACGCATGTCGTCTTAATTGTAATTTCTTTGTCTTTTCCTAAAGATGTATACGAGTTGTTTCTGAACACTAACGGCGCAATCGTAATGGCTTCACCAACATTGTATAACCGAGTTTGTATTTCTGAAAACATAAAACTTCATAACCCTAGAGCAATATCTGCCGTTGTATTACTTATACTGCTGCTGCTCTGTCCCGTGGTAACACACGTTAATCTGCCTCCTGGCCTCCAACTGACTACTAATTAACATTCTAATAATAATCTTGATTATCCGAAAACTGACTTCGAGATATAGACGAGCAGAATGCAAATTAGGTTTGCGATTCCTCAACGGACAGAATTACAGTGAAGAGGGAAGAATACAAACAAAGAATTGGCGGGTGGAGATAATATTTATGAGTCTAGTGATAATTGTGTCAATAATGTAGAGTGATCCAAAGGTTTGGATACACAGAGGAAAAAAAAATACCATCAACGCTCTTTGAAACATATATCCCCATCTGTGCTTATCTGTTTTTTTTTTTTTTAAATAATTGTAGTTTTTCCTCTGTATGGACACATGGGACACCCTGCATAACAATAGTCTCATAACAAGACACGGTCTTTATAATTTAGAAAGGGCCTTTTTCACGCCTTTAGGTGTATTGGAAAGGGTGTCGCCTGCAGGTCGTGACTAAAACACAACACTACTAAATTGTGCAAAAAGGACGTATCAGCTTAACTGCTGGGCCTCAAAGAGGCCTGTTATGCCGACGAAAGGTTAGCAGCCAAGAAGTCAAAGAAGGAGGACGTGTTATGTCCGAGTGAGTTTTTTATAGTGGAGGATTTACCTCGGGATCCCACCGTGAAGATCAGCTTTAAGGCTTGGGAAGTTAATAGTGATGACTACAATCTCTGGAGAGGAGAAGGGGTGTTCGCCAGCCTAAGAATTTAGGTCTGCATGGCTTGTGCTGTCGCCACGAACTGTGCAGGTTAGGATGTTTAATTTTGCCCCCCCCCACAGAAAATCTCTGTCACCTTAACAGGGGTCGAATCCGGGTCCCCTGCACGAAAGTTCGACATTGTAACCGCTCTTCGACTTCTCACTAGTGAAGCATTTTGTAAAATGTACACCTCGCACGCTACTGTAGCAATGGTAGTGAGCTGATAGTCCGTTTCAACTTCACCTTGTGTTTCATTAACCATCTGTAACAACCAAACTTGACTATCCATTTGTCTGAATGTTTGTGTGAATGCTTGCGTACCTATGTCGGCTTTCAATCGATACGTTGTTTTTGCTCCCTGTCGATTTTTACTATAGTCCGTTCTAAATGTCAAACCTAATTTTGAAAACCTGTAACGCAGTAACATGTCTGGTAGGCGAATGTGTGTGTGGGGAGGGAGGGGGGGGGGCGGGAGGAATACCCATTAATTTGAAAATGGGGGAAGTGGCTGAGGAATTCTTGTCTATTTTTGTGCCAGCACACACAAGGCGAAGGGGTGGGGGGGGGGGGGGGAGTCGCCGTGGTGGAGAGGCTAGACGCTCGCCGCGGATCGGAAGGTCGTGGGTTCGCTCCCAGATGGAGCCGGACTTTTTTCAAAAATTACCTTGGTTCCCAGATCTATCCAGCCTTGAGTGGGTACCGGATGCAGTCCTGGGAAGTCTCATCTTGTGCTGATTGGTCTATAAAAAATATAGGTCTAGAACTATATGGCCTATACGCCAGAAAGAAAAAAAAAACATGGAAAAGGTTTTTTTTTTAACTTTACATTACCTACACACTGCGGGTAAGAGTGAACGAACGAGCGAATTTGGTTTGCTGACGGGGCCACGGTGGGTACAGGAAAAGCAATGGACCTGACCGACATTCTCAATGCTGTCAAGGAGGCAGACTGAGAAGGTAATTCCGTAGACGACGGTGAGTCGTCAAAAAGACGAAAAGAACTGCAGGTCAAAAGATGAGTCGCTAAAACATGAATGCTATACAGGTAGCCAAAGAAGAATAGTAAACCAACATAGAACTGGTGTTATCAGTCGTCACACCCTGAAGGATATACTGAAGATTGTAGCGCGGGAAGCTCAATACACGGTTGTGAGGTTAAGCAGTCATGGGCAGGACGTGACGATTCCTTGGGTGAGCCCAGAACCAGAGCATCATGTGTCGGCTCTGCATTTATGGAAGCCTTCTTGGATGGCGGGGAATGCCCATGATCTGCCCCTGCCTTCCCTTGAGGGCTGACAATTCTACCTAGGGCTGCCTTAAGGAGGATTTTCCTGGGGCCACACCTGTTAGAGGTCAAAGAGGACACCACACAAATAAGGCAACATCTCGACCCATACAAAACAATGGCCACAGTCAACCTAGAAATAGGCGTGACATCTTCCCTCGAAGTCGTAGTACATCTGCCGGTGAGGCAGGGAACGAGGACTGTAAACAAATAAGACAGTAAAACGGATGTACACGCAAAACTCAGGTCGAGGTAGAAGCCAAACGTCCACTTGGACGAACAACCGCGACTTACCGCCGGAATTCACAGCCGGTGAACAAGAAGAAGAAGAAGAAGAATACTGAAGATGGGATTCCAGTGCTTATGGACTTATCCGATGTGCAATGAGGATATTCTGTTGATTAACTAACTATGAAAATCTATGTTTAAGAAACAATGAGGATATTCTGTTGATTAACTAACTATGAAAATCTATGTTTAAGAAACAGTGACCAATAGGTCTGCTTGCTAATGTGCTAACCACTGTACTTTCATAGCTTGACTAGTGCCCATTAAAAAAAAATAAAAAATTAGTATCCAACTTTGCAAATCTGTTACCCAGTAACTGTTCGGTATAAATTGTTAAAGTTGTCATACAATATGTTAACAATCATGCCTTGCAGGACAATAATTATAATGTAAACACCACATCAGGTTGTTGCTTTACATTTTTGTGGTATATGAAGAAAGAAAAAAATACCGGTTCATAGCACACATTTAGCGTGTTTACAGTAAATGACACGCGATTTAAAGGCAATCAGTTCGAGAAACTGAGGTGCACTTTTTTAATGAAGTTGTTAGTCATATATTGCCACAAAGCTTCTCAACTAGCTCATACAAAGTACCTGACTGCAAAGTTCAAAGAAATTAGCCTCTGCAAGAAAACAGCAGCACCTGTGCATTTGTAAATATGAAATCACAAGGGCGCTGAAAATTCGTGTTGATCTGTACAGGAGTTGTTTTAAAGATATTTTTCAAGTTCACTTCACGACTTTTTGAACGGACTATGACTGTCTGCATATCTCACTGGATATCTGTGTGTCCACAATTTCGTCTACCTGTCTGATTGTCTATCAGTATATTCCTATTTCCGTTTGTATTCGAGAGACTAGTAGGGCACATAGTAAAAGGGCAGCTCAACAGCGAAGACTAGAAAGACCTTTTTAAACACCCTTTTTCTACAGACATTGTATCCTGCCCTCACTGTCATTGATCAGCGGTTCTCAAATGGTGGGTCACTGCCCTTTTGTGGATCGAACAACCCTTTCACAGAGATCGCCATAGACCATCGGAAAACACATGTTCACTGAAGTTATGAAGTAGCAACGAAAGTTATCGCATGGCTGGGGGTCGCACAACATCAGAAACTGTAATAAATGGTCGAGGCTTTAGCAAGGTTGAGAGCCATTGTATTAGATATTGCCGGGTCCGTATCAGGCTTATAAGTCCCTTCTGGACTCACAGATAATCAACTATAGTTTAAAGACGGATGAAAGAAACAGTGGTCCACAAATATTCCAGTTTGCCAGCCTGTGATCAGGACAGTCGCATGTTCCTGGTGAAAGGCAGAGGTTTCAGGTTTGAACAACAGATCAACATCATGGCACACGGGTGGTAACCCATAAGTGCTGCGTTCATATTCCAACTCAAGTTTGAGTCCGTAGAAGCTTAACACAGTGCACAGGCTCTGTAGCATCGGCGAGGATCCTGAAATATTTTGCGTAGATTTTAACTCAAAATGTTGCTCGATCAGCGCAGGTAGGCTACTCTTTTCAATATCCAACACCCAAGAGCTTTTTTTTTACGTACGCAACAATGCACACGGGCGTCCGATCTCACTACCTAGAGACCAGTGAGAATTAATAGAAGTCTAAATTTAAAAAAAAAATCCTAGCCCTTACCGGGGATTATACCCGGAACCTCTAGCACTCGAGGCGGACACCACGCCTCGAGACCAGGCAGCCACCACATGAAAGACACAATGCGATGCCAGTCTGTCGGCTAAATTACATGTATTAGCGTTCTTTCGCTTTGTCTTTGTGTGAGTCTCTCTCTCTCTCTCTCTCTCTCTCTCTCTCTCTCACTCTCTCTCTCTCTCTCTCTCTCTCTCTCTCTCTCTCTCTTAGGTTCTCTGTCTGATGGCTGACTGTTGTCATGACTCCTTGTATGTCTGGCTATTGGCTGACTGTATGTTTGTCTACTTATATGTATGGTGCATGTATGATTTTACGTGTCCCTTCCCCAGCTGGATCTATGCGAATGCAACTGCATCTATCTTCGGACTAATAAATAAATCCTTTCCCTTAAATTGCATTATTTGTCTGTTTACATTCTATCCCACCGCTTTCCCCCTGTGTCTATATGTATGTCAGTCCAAATCTCACTCTTTCTCTTTTTTTCCCGCCTGAGCATGTTGATGTTCAATTAAAGTATTCAGTTAAGATCTCTTATTACGCCTAAGGCGCATCAGGTATATGGGCAGAGCATCCCATATTTTTACTGACCAATCGGCACTCGGTGGGTAATGTGGTCAGCATTACGCCGGCCGTCTTTACTTCCCCAGGACAGCCATCCTGGTACCCATTTGAGGCTGGGTCGACATGCAACGTCCCATACCACGATAAAAATCCACGCAGATTCAGTTAAAAATCTTTTAAGTTTTGCGATCAAAGTTGACATTTGGAAGTACCATTATATATATATGTATATATATATATATATATATATATATATATATATATATATATATATATATATATATATATATATATATATATATATATCATTCATAAAAACTTTAGTCTTGGGATCAACTTTGGCATTTGGCATTTAGAAGTACCGGTAAATTATTTAATTATTAATCTCTTTGGTCTTGCGATCAACTTTGACGTTTTAATTATTGTTACTTTCGCGTCACAGTGGTGGCTTCATCCACTGTCTGTAGTTTTCCGCCTACAAAATGTCACAGAAATATTCAGCAAACTGAATTTCTTTGGTTATAACTTTTTTTTTTTTTTCAGTTAAATACATCAGACATAAAGCTTCATTTCTAATAACGAGAGGAGGGACAAAAGCTATGCCATTTGTGACACAAATTGTTTTGCCTAGAATTCAATCGATGCCTGTCCTAATTCCTTCTCCTATTTTAAAAAAATATTAAGTTTTATCGAGATACGACATTGTAATGGAGAAATGAAGAGTTACACAAGCATATATATATGTACATGATTATTTTATTAACATCGATATTTAGCCTATGACATGATTAAGAAATTAGCTCGCTTACCACCTACTTGAACTATGCTATCAATGCCAAATGTGGACACTTACATCCTCCAATGAACGTAAAATTGTGACAATAGAGAAGAAATGCCTTAGAAGAGCTGCGGGAGTTTCAAGAAAAGACAGAATACGAAATCATGAAATCAGACGAATGCTAGGAATAAAGCCAGTCTTACAGGTCATCAAAGAACAACAACTGAAGTGGTTTGGACACCGAACATGAATGCCCTGGTACTATCAGCCACAGCGAGCCACACTAAAACGTTACAACGGATATACAGCGAGTGGAAGACCTCGGAAAATATGGAGTGATGGCATTAAGAACAGCTTTACTGAAATGAACATCAATCTTAATAGTGCTTTTGACAGAGCCCAATAACGAACATTACATCTCCCCCCCCCCCTACCCCGCCGACATTTCGATGAGGTACAAGGTGGAAGAAGAAGAAGAAGGAGAAGAACCACCTACTTGAATGGGCCTCAGTTTGAATAATGAGACGGCAGAAGTAATGGTGGTATCAAAGAAACGAATTATTCCTAAATATGTAATAAAAGTCGATGGTGTTATTTTATGACAAGTACAAAAATTTAAGTATCTGGGCACATGGATAACATCAGATGGAAGATGCATAACTGAGATAAGAAACTGAATAAGACAGGCAAAAACTGCATTTTATTAAATGAAGAACATCTTGTGCAATATATCCTTGTCATTGAGAGTTAGAAAAAGAATTCTTGCTTGCTACATACATCCAGTTTTAACATATGGCTGTGAATACTGGACAATCGGTAGGCAGGCCAAACAATTTCTTAAGGCCTTAGTGATGTGGTTTTACAGAAGAATGCTTAGAATACCTTGGACAGCCAAAAAGAGCAACCAAGAGGTTTTAAAAGAGACGGGAGTATGAAAACGACTTATCACAGACATCAGAAGGAAAGTCATCATTTTTCGGCCATGATATGAGAAGAGGGAAAATAGAACATGTTGTGACCACTGGAAAGATCTGTGGAAAGAGGGATAAAGGAAGACAACGAGAGAAGAATCTTGACAGTCTTGTTGCATGGCATGAAGGTGTGCATACGAACTGATACATGCTGCAGGAGATCGCAGATTATGGAGAGGCATTATCGCCCAAACTAGTTGGCAAGGCACCTGATGATGACCACCTATTTAGTAAAACGTACACACTGCATCCTACTGTGGGAATCATATCAAGATGATTATCTGTTTCATCTTCATCTTTTGTTTCATTATAAACATATTTATATTCACTTCTTCTCAGTATGTGTCCAATATATCGCCTTCTTCTCTGTCTTTCAATTTTTGATACTAGTGGTTGCACAGACCTTTCTCTTATTGTTTCACCCCTTTGAAGTTATCTCTTTTTATATTCATCATTTTCCTCAGATATATTTTTTTTCGAATGCATTAAACTTTCTCTCCGTGGCTATAATATCTCTTCGACTCTTCCTGGTATATGTTAAACTGAATATATATATATATATATGGTTAGTTGCGTATCCTTTACAGCCCCTGATTGTTGTGTGGTTTCTCTAGGCAAATTTACGTCCAGTAGTTTGCCATTGCTTTCTGGACAATCGGCCCACTGATACTACTGTCAAAACCAACGCAAGGCGCATGGCCCGCAACTGGGATCAAACCTGGTACCCCTGAATTACGAAGCGTTCGCATCGACTTAGCCACAGAGCCTAGTGAATTTATATATATATATATATATATATATATATATATATATATATATATATATATATATTAGAACTAAACTAAAAATATGAAACTTGGTTTTAAAACTATACAGTTTAGAGTTGCATTTTTATTCGGACTTTTAAAAGTTGCTAATACCTTACAACTGCATGTCGTAATTTCTTTCTTTTTTTATTTCCTTCACTATCAAAACTACCACCTAAATCAGTAAACTGATCTGTTGTTTTAATTCCCTATGTTACATCTGCTTGATCTGTTACTGGTGTCTTCAATAAAAAATAGTATTTCATAACCTATTTGTTGTCCCATCTTTCTTGCTATTTTTGCTAAATCATCCGTTTTTTTTTTTTTTTTAACATGTCACTGATGTTTTTAATTAGCAGCACAATATAGACAGTAAAATCGAGATCTTCCAACTGTGTGATCTCTACTCAGCAAATAACTGTATTATGCCAAATTGCGGAAGAGATCAAATATAAATCCGTTTCCCTCCAGTTTAAACTTCAAACCAATCACTTAAACAGTCATCTGTTGGCACTGCATACTCTGAACCAGTAAACGTTGCTGAAATAATATTTATAAATTTCATGGGCATACCAAAACGTCCCTACATTCCTATAATGATATTCTTGTATAAGCCAAAAACCTTCTTTGTGTTGCTGAAGTTAAAATAAGGGGTTGCTGCTTCAATAGGAATAAACTCACAGGGAGCAAGTACATCAGGGATCTACCAGTCGTTAGTAGAAATTATCCTCGTCAACGAGCGTTTCGGCCCACGCTTTCGGAGGTGGGCCCACCTGAGTTCATGAAGCTCAGGGCTGGTACCCTGCTGCACGAGATTACCGGATGGTGTTTTTCTTTCGGATAGGGATAAGACGACTTGGTGTTTGCAGAAGGTACTGTGAGATAAGAAGTCGTCGCGGCAGCCTAATTAAAGCAGTCAGCATACCTGGACGACCGAGCGACAAGCTTACGTTTGGTTTACCCTAGGGTAATTTTTTGATCTAGGCAACTTCTTCAAGATCGAAAACCTGCTTTTTCTATCTCAGGATTTTGTCTATTACATCTTTAATTCTAATAATATATTTTTTTAAATTTTTACAAAAGGTCTTTGACATTACGGCTAACAGACTAATTTCTTTCCAGTTGACGGCCTACCTACATATAACTGTCAATCTGTCTTCTTTCTTACTCGGTTTGCATGTCTATTTATTTTCCTGTCCGTCTGCTGTCTATTTAACTGACTGACTGTCTGTCTGTATAAATCTACATGACTACCCACCTGCCAGCATACTTAGTACCTACCAATCAGTGTGGTTGTCTGGCTTTCTGTCATTCTGTTTGCCTCTATATAGCATATGTTTGACTATCTCTATGTCTGCCATCCTCACGACTTTGGTTTCTGCAAGTCTGTCTGTCCGTCTGTCTCCATTTCTTCACCCACTTTCACAAATGCCGAACAGCTATTAAATTATCCGTCGACTCAACCATTCATTCATCCCTCAGTCTGTCTGGAAAACGAAGGGCTGCATGATTCATTGGAAAGCCCATTGTTCCGCGTTACAAAAGCACACTTTGCCACTTTATTTAATATGTTTGTCTGTCTGTGGCTGGAAAAGCATATAATTTGAGATAAATTAAATCAGAAGATTATATCTTTGTATGTGCAGAATTGTTTGCAGTTTAAAATTAAAGTTGCTTCATCTGTCTCGTTTCGTCTGCTCTCTCTCTCTCTCTCTTTCTCTCTCTCTCTCTCTCTCTCTCTCTCTCTCTCTCTCTCTCTCTCTCTCTGTTTGTGTGTGTGAGTGTGCGTCTCTTTTTCTGTAATGTCCGACTAATTCTCTCCCCCTGTCTTTTTGGTGGCATCTCTTTTATTTATTTCTGTCCTTCGCTTCTCTGTCTTATCCCATCTCCATTACCTACATTGTCTCTGTCTCACTCTTCACTCTCTTTCTCAGTTTCTCTCTTCTCGTCTTCTCTGTCTATCTCTCTTTTCTCTTCGTCTCCTTCTTTTTCTTTCTAACGTCTCTCGCCCTCCCCCTTTCCCGCTCTTTCACACACACACACACACACACACACACACACACACACACACACTTCTCTCTCCTGCATCTGTGTCGCTTCTCAGTGCATCCTCTTTCGTATCTCTTTCTCTCTTTCCTTCTCTCTTTTTACTCTTTGTCTCCCTGTTTTTCTTTATCCTTTCTTTTTAGAAAGCTAACCCCACTGATCCCCTTCAAGTTAATTAAATGCAATAATTAGCTGAATTCATAAAGAGAATATGGTTTTTTATAAACCCGATGTATGCACCGTATGTGTGTTTCTGAGACAGTGTAAGGCCATATTTGAAAATAAAAAAAAATATTTTTGAATTTTAACTGCGAGGACAAACATCTGCTTCCGCTCTGGCAACTATGAATTTAACGTATTTTTTTTTTAACATCCTAACCGGCACAGTTTGTGGCGACAACACTAGTCCTGCTACCCTTATTCATCAGATTCAAAGACCCATTCCCCCATATCCCATTCCCTGCCTTCGCAGCAAAAATAATTACAGACGGTAATAGTCGGCAAGTTTGGTAGGTCCAGGGTTTCAACGTTTTTAGACCTTTGTGTGTTTAGCTTTAAAATTTGTGTTTTCCTCTCCATCCCCTTCCTCCTGTCCATTCATCCTCCTTCTCATACTTTTTCTTCTTCTTCTTCTTCTTCTTCTTCTTCTTCTTCTTCTTCTTCTTCTTCTTCTTCTTCTTCTTCTTCTTCTTCTTCTTCTTCTTCTTCTTCTTCTTCTTCTTTTTCTTCTTCTTCTTCTTCTTTTTTTTTTCTGTTTGTTTCATACCCCTTCTCTTCTTCCTTTAACTCCTGCCCCAGTGTTCCTCCTTAAAGGGGCGGTTGTCACGTTGTGTTATTGTTTACAACTAGACTACAATATTTGAGCCTTTCCGCCCAATACATCGTAATATACACATATGGGTTTGTGGTGACAGATGAGAAGAGTGAGTGGGGTTTATTCCAAAGGTTAATCTACACTGCTTAAATAGAGAGAACCTCGCGTACAACATCGCTACCTCCAGTATGAGAATGGAGGTGGAGTCAGTAACGGCAGCTTTCCTATGGCTTGAGAATAGCACAACCCGACATGTTGTGATTGTAACAGACTCAGAGAGTTTGCTTCAGAAAACTGACTGTCCAGCGATCAGTGTGGCCTGCATCACTTGATAAGACCAACAACAAAGCATATCATGGGTTTTATGTCCAGAAAAACCAATATTCTGATACATAAGCTGTTGCTTCCCCTTTGGGTGGTGAGCTACTTTAGGACAAAGCGGATGCGGTGAAGGCTCAATGGGATCAAAGGGACAGTGCAAATGAACAGACAGGGAATCCACACACTGAAAGATTAATTCAACAGGGGGTGAGCGGAAGTTTTGGAAGATGTCAACATTGAAGGGAAACATGCAGACATTTAATCAGGTTGCAACCACTACTATTAGTATGCCAACTGTTCGTTGATTACCGAAAAAGGGGACGGAGCACTTGTAGGAATTCCATGGTGCAATTACGTCAATTCTGGAATCATTCATTGATTTATCCATTAATTGATTCATTCCTTCGGACCAACACCAAAGATTCATGCGAACAACTAATCTGTCGCCTATTACGACATGCATGTTGGGGGGGGGGGGGGTATTTTGGCTTCTTAACGTACGAAGCCCGCACTTAATCTTTGCGGCTCATTTCCTTGGGACAGAAAGTGTTAAACATACTTCCTGATGTCATTTCCTTGGGACAGAAAGTGTTAAACATACTTCCTGATGTCATTTCCTTGGGACAGAAAGTGTTAAACATACTTCCTGATGTCATTTCCTAGGGACAGAAAGTGTTAAACATACTTCCTGATGTCATTTCCTAGGGACAGAAAGTGTTAAACATACTTCCTGATGTCATTTCCTTGGGACAGAAAGTGTTAAACATACTTCCTGATGTGATTTCCTTGGGCAAAAAGTGGTAAACATGCTTCCTGATGCTGCAAGAAGGAAACTACTGAGGTCCTGCAGTCAACCTTTGCCTTTGGATTTTCATTTCTTTGCAAGTTGCAATCCTGCTTTCTAAATCAAATGTCTGCATTCGAAACCCTAGGGGAATAGAACTAGGGAAACCTGAACTCTCATGGTTTGTTTTTAGAAACTCTTAAAAACTAAACAATTCGCTAACAGGAACAACTGACATTCTGGAAAACCAAAATTTACTTTCAACATTCAATCCCCAAAAAAATCAATGGCTGTCCCAATTTCTTTTATTATTTTCAGATTGAAATTCAGCATTATACAATTGCAACACTGAAATCAGCAAAAAAAATCGTTGTGTGCATTTTGTTTCTGTCTGTTTTCGGTTGCTTCATCGGCACACACATTTAATTCACAACATGATTGCGAATTCCGTAAAATGAATGCAAGGCAAAGTTATAGAGACAGTATGCTGACTATCCGTAATACATTTATATAATCTTATTATAGACACACTAACACAGAGAAGCCTTATTTAATTGCACAATAATAATAGTTACTATTCTTATTCATACTATTATTGAGACTGCCTTACCCCACACCACACCCAGGCAGACTGTTGAAAGCTTACAACCTTCCTCGACAATAGAATAGGTAAATAATGACGTCGAAAAGAAGAGAAAGACGCAGAATTCCTACAGGAATAAGAAAAGCGGCAGAACTCGATACAAGCAAATCGTCCTGGATAGGAAACAATCAAATAACTATTGCAAAAGTATTTAAAAAAAAAAAAAAAACAGAAACAATCAGAGGACAATCAGTAAGCATTTAATATTGATATGTAAGATCACAATAGCGCAGTAGCTAAAAGTTTGCTTGCCTGCTCGAAGAATTTATGTTTGAATCAGCATGACAAAGAAATGTTTTTAAATTTTTTTTTTAACGTTTTTCCTTGGCTGTTGAGTTGACACAGCCTACAAAGCGTTGACATACAATGGTTGCCATAGTCAGCAAGGATGGGCGGACGGGGCAGGTTGTGTTGACGACATACATGACCCATTGAGTAATGACTGATCTACCCAAGCTTGCGACGAGAACTACATGAAAAGCACATCAGTAATGGGAAGAATACGTGTGTGTGTGGTGTGGTGTGGTATGTGTGTGGGTGAGTGTGTGTGTGTGTGTGGTGTGTGTGTGTGTCTGTGTGTGTGGTGTGGTGTGTGTGTGTCTCTGTGTGTGGTGTGTCTGTGTGTGGTGTGCGTGGTGTGTGTGTGTGTGTGTCTGTGTGTGTGTGTGTCTGTGTGTGTGTCTGTGTGTGGTGTGTGTGGGTGGGTGTGTTTGTGTGTGTGGTGTGTGTGTGTGTGGGTGTGTGTCTGTGTGGGTGTGTGTCTGTGTGTGTGGTGTGGTGTGTGTGTGGTGTGTGTCTGTGTGTGGTGTGGTGTGTGGTGTGTGTGGTGTATCTGTGTGTGGTGTGTGTGTGGCGTGTGTCTGTGTGGTGAGTGTGTGTCTGTGTGTGTGTGTCTGTGTCTGTGTATGGTTTGTGTGGTGTGTGTAGGTGTGTGTGTGTGTGTGTGTGTGTGGTGTGTCTGTGTTTGTGTTTGTGTGTGTGTGTGTGTTCCTGCGTTTGGTTTGCATCAGACTGAACTGTTACCTGGGTAAGAGCTTGGAAATAAAAGTGCAATTGTATGTTACTGTTCGTTATTGCTCTTTGTCGCCGTGAACGAGCTCACAGTTCTAACCATGAATGAATGAATGAATGCATGAATACACAAAAATGACAAGGTCGAGGACAGAAAGTATATTTACTGTGTGCTCTACAGGCAGAGCAGTCCAGGAGGCCAATGGTGCCTTCTGTGTGACTAACTAGCAGCATGACAATGGAGGTGATGGCGGTAACACGAGCTTTCATGTGACTAGCATCGCGGGTCTGTTTTTACGTGTGTGTACTGAGTGATTCCATGAGCATGATTTGGTGGGTCGAGGCAGGCTTTGTACGCAAACAGTGGATCAAGTCATTGCAAAACTTCATTGTGCGTGGCGTTACCTTCATCTTTGTACCAGGATATGCAGATGTTGTTGGCAAAGAAAGAGCTGACAGATTAGCCGGCGGCTCTGCCTTAGTTAGAGAGGGCTGTCTATGGGTCATGCCGACATTGTTAATGCCATTAGAGCGGTAGCACGTTCTGAGGATTTGGGAGCAACACTTAAACATCTTTGCTAAGAGTGCAAGAATTAGGAATAAAGATCGACACAGCCAGGCACGTGAAGTACACCGGGCGCACGATAAGCATTGACAACCAACATAGGACTGGGATTATTAACCGCGGGCCGCTGATGTATGTGTATATGTCCTGAGTACCGTGAAGAAAACCCAAATCATAACTCATAACACAAAGATTACATCACACAGGTGGGCTCATTCCTCAGGATGAAAAAAACAAAAAAAAACACCCTCACATGTTAATAGTACCGGTTGTAATCAAAAGTTAGTATGTATATTTCACTGATCTCTGAAAGCCACGTAGACCTTTCATTCGTTCACTACCAGTCGAATCACTCGCTTTAAGTGTGATAGCGGACCCTATGTTCTCTTGCCTTGGCCTCTCCATCCCAGAGGCAGCCGACATGATGTAGCGGTTAGAGGCTTGCCTGCAGATCAAAAGTGCGTGGGTTCAGGTCCTGACGAAGGCAGACTTTTTCTCAAAAATAACCCTAGCACCCAGGTGAACCAAGCCTTTAGTGGGAACCAGGTAAAGTCATGGAAAGTAAAGGAAGCCGTCGAGACGTTGACATCAACCACCAAGTGCCGAGGGTCCATAAAATATGTGTCTAGCCCTGTACGTCGGAATGCGCAGAGAAAGTGACATCTTGACTTGATCGCAGAGAGTCGTCACCACGTCCTTTTTATCACAAAGTAGCTCACCTCTCAGAGTGATGACAGCAGCCAAAATTTCAGTATGTCCTTTACCCTTCACACCAGAATCTCCTGGGCCGAAAATCTTTTTTGCTCCATTTGTAGACTGGATATAGTTTGGTCGCCCAGCTTCTGAGATGAATGCATAGTGTGACACTGTGAGCGGCGGATTTCATTTGGAATGTTTTTTCCACTGTGACCAACCTGGTGGTGTGAATTGTAGATTCAGAAAATGGCGCGATGCCTGTCGTCGCAATTTTGGTGGTGCCCGTATGTGATAAAAATTGATCGCGTGGGCAACTGCAGATCCGTTGGTGACTTCTGCTAGCATCAATGATGAACTGCATTTCTAATGTCGGACTGTTTGTGTTAGCACTTCGGATGGCTACCGATTGCTTTAATGCGAGTGTATGCTTGATATGCTGAGACAGCAGTCTGTCAAACTTTCCACAAGGGACTGTGATAAACATTCTGTGTGTTTTTCGTTGGCACAGGAGAGGAGCAAAGATGGGGTGACCCGTTTGCTATGAAGCTGAAACTAAGACTACCAGACTACCAGACTTTCCTAACAGACAAAACATTGAAATAATTACTCAGAAATCGAGGGGATCTGGGTTATTGTCAGTTCAGAGCAGAAGTGAACAACGAATATTTCTGTAAATGGAACCTCTGAGATATACAGCATGTACCAAGATAAATATTTTCTATGTGTAACCTGAATAGAACAAGCATTTAGTATAAGAATAAAACAAATGCGTGTGACCTGCTTGTGGACAATAAAACATCAAACAATAAAAAGATAAGCGGCGATACCAATATAACGACAACAGCTAGATGAATCAGCCTTCCATTATTTAAAGGAGAGAGGGGGAGAGAGAGAGAGAGAGAGAGAGAGAGAGAGAGAGAGAGAGAGAGAGTGAGAGAGAGAGACGTGAAGATTGAAAATTGGAAGCAACAAACATTCACGATGCAAATAACATTTGAATGGTTAAATGAATGATGCCATTATTAGACGCCCCAGAAACAATTTGTGCTTAACCCAGCAGTCTGTGAATTAGACACAAACATAGACTGTTGAAACAATTCCATTCACTAATAAATGTTTACGACACACAGACTCATCTGTGTAAACGTAGTGTTTATTCACATTCACTCCAACTAATCGCGATCTGTGATTTAATGGTATACTAATATAGAAGTAATTGACAGTGTGTTGCCGTTCAGCGAATGTTGTATAATATCGTTCAGTGAATGTTGTATAATACCGTTCAGCAAATGTTGTATAATACAGATCTATTCAGTCGTGCGAACGTATTCTACTTCTTTTTCGTCACAGTGATTCTCTGCCCCTCTGTTTGCGGCGTGCAATTTTCAGTTGTTGCAACTGCACATTCAATAGTGTACAATAGCACAATGAAATGTATGTAGAGTTTGAGAACATCTTATAAGCCACAAAGATTTATCATGTGTAGAATGAATGAATAGATGTTGCATGCAACAGCGCCAGACACAAACACTATGCAGGAGGTCAAAGAAGAATAGGAAACCAACACAGAACTGGTGTAGTCAACCACTACACGCTGAGGAATTTACTGAGGATATAATCGGAGAACTTATGGACTGAATGGTTCGGTGTCCAGTGAGGATCATCAATCGACTAACCAACTAAATAATACGATTTTAACAGCAAAATAATAATAATAATAAAATGAGAGTTAAGAGTAAATTTACTCCACAATAGACATGGCTCTATCGTCATGAAATGTATGCATGTAATGTCTACTTTAAAGGCGTGATTTGCTATGGAATATACAACGGTAGCAAGGAATGGGGAGATAGTGGTGTTGTTGGTGAGTGTTATACTGGCTGTGAATCCTGAAAATTAATGAACAAGCCAAGCACTTTCTTGGTGATGTGTTTGACAGAATAATCCTACGAATTCAAAAAGAGCAACCAAGATGTTTTGAAAGGGGCAGGAGCTTGAAGAAAACTTATCCCACCAAAAATCCGAAAGAGACAATCATCCTTTTACGGTCATGTAATAAGGATAAGGAAACCGGGGCATGTTATGATCACTAGAAAGATCTGTAAGAAAAGATACAGTAAAAGACAACGCGAGAAGATTCTTGACATCCTTTTACCATGGCGTCGAGGAGTGTCAGCTGACGTACTGATGCGTGCTGCGGAAGATCGTAGATTGTGGAGAGGCACGATCACCGCCAGTCGGCAAGGCACTTGAAAATGACCATGAGCCCTCGAATACTTTCACTACTGAAAGATCGTGTAAATTAGTATTTTTTTTTTTTAAATTATATTCTGCCTAATTTTTTACCTATGTATTTTTTTTCTCCAACTTACCTCTCTCTCTCTCTCTCTCTCTCTCTCTCTCTCTCTCTCTCTCTCTCTCTCTCTCTCTCTCTCTGTCTTTCTCTCTCTCTCTCTCCCTCTCTCTCTTTCACACACACACACACACACACACAAACACACCCTTTAGTAAGAAAGACATTAACGACTCCTAAGCCATAAAATACATCAGCGTTGGAAGTGGTAAAAGGGTGAGATCGTTTCCTTCGGACTGCTTTTTAGAACGACGCTCTGCAAAACACCAGTTTCGACAGCAAAGGTACAACCATAAACTGCCTCATATCAGTGACTGCAACTGTTTATAACGCCCTAATAGGAATAAACTCACAGGGAGCAAGTACAGCAGGGATCTACCAGTCGTCAGTAGAAATTATCCTCGTCGACACGCGTTTTGGCCCACGATTCCTAGACGCATTCGGAGGTGGGCCCTCCTGAGTTCATGAAGATTGAACTAAAGAGTTTATTCATTCATGTTTCACATCCCTTATGCTCCTCAGACCTTCAGTGAAGTGCGTCCTAATCTCCTAAAGCCATCAAAGAAAATAACGGCGGGAAAAAAAGACTAACTGTCTCTGCCTTTTTTTTTTTTTTTTTACATTGTGAAGTCAATCAATGCCAAGTGTGTATTGATTTCCCTGGGTTTCATTTAAAATATATCACTTTCTGGCGCAGGTGTTTGTGGCGTGCATACTTAATTTAAAAGTGTGACATTCAATATTTACTAAAATCCGTTCGTTGCAATTTAATTTACCTTCGTTGCTTCTGGATACTTTATCTCGATCATTCTAGACTTTGATATGAACACTATCTTCTACATCATGATTTTAATATACATTTTTGTTCTTCGTCCACTTCTGAACTTTGAACTTGTTCCAAGACTTTGAGTTTTGGGTACAGACATGTTTTACCGATATGGCTTATTTGTTTGCAGACTGTTGAGTCCTCGCCTCCAAGTCGGATGCCCTTTTACTAGTAAAGTAACATTGGTGCTACATAGTATGCAAGCTGAAAAAAAAAACATCATGTGCCGTCTTCACAATAAAGGTCGGCTAAAGTATCCACTACAGTCTTTTAGTAAATTATATGGTGAGGCCACAGTCTCTTCTGCGATGCGACTGTCGTACTTCGTGCGAAAACCAGACGAAAGGTTTACAAAGCTAAACAAACCGATTGCCGTGGAAATAATAAAATAGTACTCCACGTTCGCTAAATTCTTAAAAGCAGCCAACATAGACGCGTTGAATGTCTTCTCCCCGTGTAGGTTCCAGGGAAAACCAGAATAGACCAACAGCCTACCCAAAAGCATGTCGTAAGAGTCGACTAACTGGGAACTTCCTTCGAAGTCGTAGTGCATCTGCCTGAGAGGCAAGGAACCAGCAGTCGGCATACAAATGAGTCAGATCTTTTTTTTTTCTTTTTTTTTTTCTAGTAACCAGAAGCCATGAGTTGTTAACCCTTAGGCTCGGTATTATGGATATCGCAACCTTTCGGACTTGATTCCATGATAAATACCGTAAATCTGGGAGAAATGTGGCTTTTCTGCCTACCCCTGAGTGTGAACCCAGACCACAAGGAGTTCTTCACCCAGTCCCCGCGCAATCCGGTTTAGCCAACTACGTTAGAGAGCCGGGCAGTCAGATCTGTAAACGGATGCACACGCAACACTCAGGTTCTGGATCAGCACTGCAGTCCAGAATTGGATGAACGACCTGAACTTTCTGCCAGAGTTTACACCTTTTGAACGCGAAGAAGAAGAAGAGGCGTCTTCTTCGCATTCACCAGCTGTAAACTCCGGCGGAAAGTCCAAGTGTTTTTTCATCCACTTCTGAAATGTAGTCTTGTTCCAGAAGCTGAGTCGTGTGTGCATATCTATTTTACAGATACTGCTTATTTTCAAGCGGACTGTTGGTTCCACGCCTTTCAGTCAGATAGACTCTGGCTTCGAAAGAAACTCACTTAATTTATCGACATGCTTGTTATGGGGTAGTAGGTCAATACGCCCCCCCCCCCACCCACATTCCCTACCCACACACTCACACACCCGCACAAAATTTTGCCCTGAAACACACGAAGGGAACTATGAATGTAAATACATGTCTTTTCTTACGTCATTGGCTTATGCGTACATCGTGCTAGACTCATATTTTATAAACCACTCGGCAATCCGTGGTCGCTGGGTCAACATCCAGTGACAGAGACCTTTTTCGGTCACACCGGACATATTTGTTTTTAACTGAATATCAAACGGAGATAGTTGGGAAAACACATTGTAGAAGTCAACGAGTGGTCGACACAGACTTTATTAGCTACACATCTCCAACATACGAAAACAAAAACCTAACCTGTCAGTCCCTATAAAAATTTCCGTCACAATCCATTATTTCCTCACTCTTTTCCTTTTCCCACCTGTTCATCACCAATGTTGTGAAGGTCCGGCGTTGCAAAAACACGAGTCTTTCGAAACAACGGTAAATAAAAAAAAAACAGTGTTACTCTAATGACTGTGTCAATGACCTAGGATCCTTTGCTTTCCACGATGTTTCTTGGAACTCCTTTTCGGTTCTATCCCAATATCTCCCCCCAAACAGACAGCCAAATAATTTAGGGAGTGGTAGATTGGCTGCATGCAGTCGTGGGACCTAGGGTGCCCTCTCTCATGGGACGTAGGTGGGTTGCTGTTTGGAACAGTTTTAGATGTTTTTGGGATAGTTAAAAGCACCAGAAAGCCAGCGAAACCAGCTCTTACCACCATCGAAAATACTGGAATGTCCTGTGACGTCATACTGGACGGAGATATTGGGAAAACTCCTTTTTTTTTCCCATCTGGGTCTACAGGGGAGCTAGATCATTCCTAAAAAGCTCCGTCATGATGCTGATCCCAGGTCAAGATTTTTGGGACTGTGGTCAGGGAGTTTAGAAACTGCACTTTTGCGGCTCCCTTTAGAAATTATATTTTTAATTAATATATTCATATCCGGGTCTCCTTAATACAACGCAGACGCACATAGAACCAGTAAGGTTTAACAAAGCGTTTCCAGAACATGTCACAGTGAAGCATGCCTATACACAGGCATTTACGAGTCTGTGTCACAACGTGAGAATAACTGTCCGGATACCTTTGTGGTAGTAGAAATTGTATGATAAAGATATTATTTTTACTTAGAGAAGCAATATAAAATCCTCACTCACGGATAACGTTTGGCAAGCCTCACACAATCTCTAATTAAATTTAACTGACTCAACAAGACATGGGAGAAACCCATATATGAGCAGAATAAAGGAAAATTAGTCCTCGTGGAAGATAATTAAATACAATGCTACAGATAAGTTAAGGATATCATATATGAGAAAAAATGCTGGGCTCGGTTAGCGTGCCCATACGTTCACAAAGACGTTCAACAGATTTTAGGTTGTTACAACTTTTTTACTGGATAAAACAATGTCTTTTGCTTAGGAAATATATTGAAGGACTGAATGTGAGAAGGACCGGCGTGCCTAACTGTAAATTCTTTAAAAAAAAAACATAAAAAAGAAGAAGAAGAAGAAGAAAAGAAGAAGAAGAAGAAGAAGAAGAAGAAGAAGAAGAAGAAGAAGAAGAAGAAGAAGAAGAAGAAGAAGAAGAAGAAGAAGAAGAAGAAGAAGAAGAAGAAGAAGAAGAAGAAGAAGAAGAAGAAGAAGAAGAAGAAGAAGAAAAGAAGAAGAAGAAGAAAGAGGAGCAGGATGAAGAGAAGAAGAGAATGAAGAGGAGAATAAGACCATGAAGAAAAAAACAAGAAGAAGAAAAACAAAGAAAAACGTCCAGATTCCGAAAAGACGTTGTTAACAAATACAAGAGACACGATCGACATTGCGTAGGTGACGTAAAAAAAACACATTTATATATTTATTCTCCTTTCGTCGGACATACATCTGCTGATTAATGGGAAGCACTGACAACTGCTCAGAAACTGGTTGTTACAGAGGCCGTCTGTTGTAACTGCATCACTAATTGTGCTTCTCCGTAAATAGCAACGTTATACATTAAAAAAGAAATTGAGCTCGCCAACTTTAACGCAGTTTCTAATTAAATCCGTCTGGCTGTCAGCGGGACAGTGACGGGAAGCGAAGAACTGTTGCGCTGTAACATATCATGCATGTCATAACTGGCAATTAAGAATGGATGACCTGAGACTGACAATCTTAATCCGTTTAAAACTGCTTCCTAAACTGAATCAATTGTAAAGCGGTGACTGCAGAGGTGGTAAATAATAAGGCTAATGGCCCATGTCCTGGCTAAGTAGAGACGACCGACGTAATGCTGACCACATTACCCACCTAGTGCGGATGGTCTGACAAAATATGTGCGCTCTTTCCATATACCCGATGCGCCTAATGGCGTGAAAGGGGATCTTTACTTATTTTTTACTTACTGGCTTATGCTCTACTTCTAGTATCAGGGTGCTGATTGTCTCACAAATTTGAATGGGAGTTTAGATATAATGGCTTCTAGTATCAGGGTTGTATCAGGGCGTAATCACTGAATGAATTTAGAAATGACAAACACTGCACTCAGGACATTTCCGCACGTGCTTCGTCTGCTTTCTCGGTAGACTACTAAGAGTTCCAACGCTAACTTGACAGTTGCACTCTGATAAAAACCTGCCTATGGTTTCCCCTCAAAGCTGATCATCGTCCTGAGCCTCTGCGCAACCATAACACCCCCCCCCCCACACCCACCCTTTTCCACTCTCCTCGGCCCCCTTCCAGGTAAATCACAAGCTTCAATATTTGAAAACCCTTGTTCTGTTGCACTGTTTACTTGATCAAAGAGAGCTCACACCATGAATGCCTTATTATAAAATAGCTCACAGCGCAGAGGCGGAGGAGCAGCCGATCAGTCAGTCTGCTCATTACCCCATGCACCAAATGATCCTAGCCCGAAACTCTAAGATATGCTCTTGGTATAAGATTATCAGACCATTCAAGCTTCTGTACGCTATAAGTAAATTTATATATATATATATATATATATATATATATATATATATATATATATATATATATATATGACATCGTGATGCTGACCACATCACCCATCATGTGCCGATTAGTCTGTAAAATTTAGGTCTAGCCCTATCTGCCCTATATGCCTAAAGGCGTGGAAAAGGGTCCTTTACTTTTTTTTTAAACTACACACATACATACATACACACCCACACACACACACACACACACACACACACACACACACACATGTATATGTATATATATGAAGCAATAACAAAATTCATAATCTGTTTAAATATCCATTATTCACAAGCATGATGAAGAATTAAAAATAAACGGTCACTACTGTCTGTATGTACCACTTGTCGTGAAGTGAGCAGCCAACCCTACACGATGGACGAGTCGTGACTCTGACTTCCCTAAGCGGGCAGTCACATTTCAAACTTAAACCCGTCCGGAGGGGTATATAGTCCCTTATATTGATATATACCTCTATCTGGTAAAATATTCATTTCTGGACTCTCTAGTTGCTTTGATTATCTCCATTTTGAAACTTGCAACTGTAGGTTGAAGATTTCTGGTGTTTAATTCAGAAATTCCTGTAAGCCGGTTTACTACTTAGGCATAAATACCGGGGACTTCTTTCCTAGAGACGCCAAGTTTAGGTTTGAGAGGCATTCTCTCGCCTGATTCCTAAGTGTCAAGACGTGTATACAGTCCATGTAGAAAATTGGCGCATTTAAAGTACCAGTTCTATATTGGAAGAATTCCTAAGCTTGGGTAAGTTATTATAGTTTACGAGTACCATAATATATGTCTTTTTAAAGTTGGCCACTGCTGCAGAGAGGGAAGATTCAGTTGTGTGATCGCACAGAGTGGGCCGTTCTTGATGTCCAGAGATCAGGCTCCGAACATTAAACCTTTCCTTCTGCAGACTAAATAGTTTGTGCTTTACATAACCCACACCGTTTGTAAAGATATTAAACCCTACAAGTAATTATTCTCTGACTAGATAAACGAAGTTTTGTGCCTCCTAGCAGAAATATGGAATCTGGGTCATCTTTTAACAGTTAACAGTTGTGACGTCAGAGCTCGACGCTCTGAGTCAAAGGTGTGTTTGGCACAGAAATATCGGGTGTGTAGTGGCAGCCTGTGGAGACGTGATATATATATATATATATATATATATATATATATATATATATATATATATATATATATATATAGGTACTAACAGTATACATTGTATGTCTGCGAGTGCAGATGTGAGGCTGGAGAGAGGATGATCTATGTGTGGTTGTGTCTATCTGTCTCCACTATATACCCTGTTTCCTATCTGTTGCGCTAATTTACAGACAGATAAATGAAAGGAGACATTGTCTCCTATTCTTGAGAGTTACACTCTGAGGAATGGAGAAGGGTAGCAGAGGTGGGGTGAGCTGGTGTGTGAATAAGGTTGATTACTAATTCTGAGTTCTTTCCTGATAGGATGATACCTCCTTAGAGATCAGGCAGACGAATCACAGTCTAGCCAACAACCACCAACCCATACCATTCTGGGCACCAAGCATACCCAAAAATCCTGCCCATTGTGCCACTACCTCAACATGGCAAGAGCTTGTTTGTGAGTTCCAGGACTAGTGGACAATTGCAGACACCTATGTCATCCATCCAGAGAACCAGTCTCCAAGAGCTTTGTTGGGCTCTGATGCAGTTCTTTTGTCCTGACCTGTGAGAGAGTCAGCGGGCACCACAATCTCCAAGAGTCTTGTTGGGTTCCTATGCGGTTCCTGTGTCCTCGCTTGTGAGACAGTCAGCTTGTACCAGATCAAATCGAGGCATAGCTACCTATTGAGTCAACTATAGTCGAATCACCATGGACTGAGGGCAGCATTGACCTACGAACTGGGATAAATGATCTCTTATTCATTTTCATGCTCTCTTCCCACAGCACCTTGTGATTTCGATGATGAACTCATGTACCCTCAAAAAACTGTATCTGGCTGCTTCAATATGTGAGTGTGTCATTAATTCCTGAGCTCCATTAACTGACCACTCTTGATTATCAATTCATTCATATTTTTATTTAAATTGTACTTATTACATGCAGAAATTTCCATTGCTGACTTGGGTGTTCCTGTTTCACCATTTTAACTGTTTAGCTTTTATGTTTGTGTGAGTAATAAGTGTAATATGGCTATGATAGTATACTATCATAACCTGGGGGCCACCTTTTTATAGTAGTGGGGGTGTCTAGCCGAGTGTGCCTAGGAATATTATATATTTTGTAGTGCCAAAGCTTGAATTGCCCTACTCCTGAAATAAGCTGAGCGTATATTGGCCACGGGATATCCCTTAGACCAATACGACTCAACATTATTATTTCAGAGTGCTGTTGGTTCTTAAGGAGAAATCCTTAAATCAGGCACGTGACAGGAGCAATATGTGATACCACTTTTTAGTCAGGAGCATTGTAACTGAGGATTTAGGGCCTCTTGGCTAGTGCCGTTGCTACCGACTGCAGGTTAGAATGGTTTAATCTTGCTGGTGTCTTTCTGCCAAAGGCCATTGTCTAACAATCGTCCGATGAACCAACCATAAGCTTGTCACTCTGGTCGTGAAGTTAGTTTACTAAGCTAATTTGCTACCACAGTGATAGAACAACCTGGGCAATCCGTATGCAGGCCTAACAATTTCTTGAGGCCTCAGAGATGTAATTTTACAGAAGAATGCTTAGAATACCTTGGACTGCCAAAAAAGAGCAACCAAAAGGTTTTGAAAGAGGCGGGAGCCCGAAGACAACTTATCACAGACATCAGAAGGAGACAGTCATCATTTTGCGGTCATGTTATGAGAAGAGGGAAAATAGAACATGTTGTGACCACTGAAAAGATCTGTGGAAGGAGGGATAGAGGAAGAAAACGAAAGAAGATTCTTGACAGTCTTGTTGCATGGCATGGAGATGTGTCGGCACACGAACTGATACATGCTGCAGGGGATCGCAGATTATGGAGAGGCATGATGGCCCACGGCAGTCGGCAAGGCACCTGATGATGATGATGAGTGATAGAACACCAAATCTCACAGCTCCTGTAGTCTTGGACCTATCGAGTCCGATGAAGTGCAGCAGGGGGCGATCTATGCCTGGCTTCATGACCCCGGTCGGCCCACCTTCATAGATTGTTTAGGAAAGCAAAGAGCCGAAACAGTTGTCGACGAAGGATCTCTACTGATGACCGGTGGACCCCTGCGGTGCATGCTTCCGTGTGGAGTCCTTATTATTGCCCCAGTTATGAAAACTTACCCTGGGTCGATTCGCATGAGAGCCGGACATTGTAGCCGCTTCTTATCATGAGGGATAGATAATAGACTGAAATGGCGGGTGCATGTCTACAGTATGTCATATAATGAAGAGCTAAACGTCTCGTACAAAAATGAGGTGAAAGTTTATAGGCCACGAGGCAGACCTAGATAACAATAGAGAGATAATATCAAGATAGACATTCATACACTTGGTGTCACCAACTGGAAAGAGAAGACCAATCAGAGTGATGAATAGGGCAGCAATCTCTGCAGCAATTAACCTCAAGCGATTGCAGTGCTGACAAAGAAGATATGAAGCAACGAACGAACGTATACTATGTGTTATTTTGTGTATAATACCTTATGGCAAACGTATAAAAAGAAAGGCGACGTTAGTTTAACTAGAAAGACTACTATTCCTTGATGGGGCTGACAGAGTGAGATCGCCTGTACTATCTCGTCCAGAAAGAATGATGGAGAGAGAGAGAGAGAGAGAGAGAGAGAGAGAGAGAGAGAGAGAGAGAGAGAGAGAGAGAGCAAATGACTCAGTAGTTGCTGACGTAGTGGCAATGGTGGAAGTAGTGGTGGGGGTTATGGTAGCTGTAGCAGCAGTAATAGTAATCGTAGTTGCAGTAGGGGTTGTTGTAGTAACAGCAGTAGTAGTAGTAGTAGTAGTAGTAGTAGTAGTAGCATCCGTAGCAGTAGTTAAAATGGTTGTTGCAGTAACGGTAATTGTAATAAATGTAGTGGTAGGAGGGGTAAAAATTGTTTTGCAGCAGCAGCAGTAGTCGAAGTATTGAATGAAGTTAATGCGTCTGTATGATGCCCACAATCTAACCCCCCCCCCCTTCCCTCCCTAGGGTGCCAGTGATTCTAGAATCAAATAGTAGTGAAAATAGTTGCGGTCATTGCTATTACAGCAGCAACAGCAGCAGCAATAGTACCAAGAGTCACCAAAAGGAAAGAGAAGTATCTGCAACAAAACACTTCAAGGGCTAGGAATGCTGAAGGAGAAGAACAAGAAATCTGTTTGAAATTGGTTTCCAGGCCCATCAAGCCTTATACTGAGTGTCAGATCATTACTAATGGGAAGTAAAGGCGGCCAAAATGAAACTTACCAGTCCGATTTGTTTGACCATAGGGACAATATGGCACTAGCATCATCTACGCTAATTCCAGAAAAGACAAACAAAGATTAAATCGACGAATTCAAGAAAAAGAAAGATGCCATATGTCTTGACAATAAATTGTGTCAATATTTATGAGATAACGAAGACGGCGCTACACCGGGCACAATCTTGAGAAGAAGGGAGCAGAGAATAAGCACAATAGGCGTTGCTATGGGATACTAATGGATTCAGGAAACCAGGGTGCCTGAAAGAAATCATAAAACGTGGATGATAGAGATGTCAGTTATTTGCAGAACCAACTTCACGACGAACGAGTCAATCTTTGTTGTCACGGGTGGCAACGAAAACTATACAGAATGCACGGGTCAAAATTTAGTTGCTTCGTTTCAGTGCCATAGAAGAACTACACATGTCGCCCATAATTGTTCTCATCAAAATCTGGAGTAGATTATATCCATGATAATGAACGGACTGTACAAGACTCAGTGGAATGGATGTATAGACTGTGAGCCGCATGTGACATGTAACATTAGAACGTGATGATAATATTCAGATTCACAATGCACCACCTAGTGTTATGAATAAGGGATCTTTTCTTCTTCTTTTGATGTCGTACTGATAATACCAGGCTGTAGCCCAGTGTCGTGTTTTTCTGTACTTGTCTTGCGCTTCTCATGTAGCATGGCTAATGGATTGGTTTATCTTTTTGCAGGTTTCATTATCATTTCATTTACTCATCTCTTTCATGGTCTTCCCCTCACTTTCCTCACAAAAATTATGGTGTAAAAAAAAATAAAAAAAATAGTCCGGTATGCAGCTTGGTTTGGCTGCATTCTCACCAGATGGCCAAACCATTTCATTCATTGTCATTCTTCATTGTGTATTAGCTGTTGATGACACCACTGCCGGCTTGCTAGGCCTATCTTGCGGCTATACCCAAGAAATCTAAAGTCTGACCTGGTGTGTTGGTTCTTCGCTGTATTCCAATTATCCAAATATAACAACACCACCAACATATCTAGCCCATACCTATCGTAAGGTCCTGTTCCAGGCCATTAGGTGGGCTATACCTATATGTTATACACCAGTGGGCATTTGACTGGTGAGGCTGTCAACACCACGCTAGTCGCCTTTACTTCCCTGGTCTGTACCTGGTGCCCATCTAAGGCTGGGTCGACCTGGGGGACACATTCATGTTTTTGATAAAAGTCCGGGTCCGTCACGACCTGAACCCACGAACGTCCGATCCGCAGGCGCGCGTCTAGCCGCCACACCACAGCGGCTCCCACACAGCAGGGGCTCCCACACCACAGCGGCTCCCACACCACGGCGGCTCCCACACCACGGCGGCTCCCACACCACAGCGGCTCCCACACCACAGCGGCTTCCACACCACAGCGGCTCCCACACCACAGGGGCTCCCACACCATGGCGGCTCACACACAACAGCGGCTCCCACACCACAGCGGCTCCCAGTCCACATCAGCTCCCACACCACAGCGGCTCCCACACCACAGCGGCTCCCACACCACAGCGGCTCTCACACCACAGCGGCTCCCACACCACAGCGGCTCCCAGTCCACATCAGCTCCCACACCACAGCGGCTCCCACACCACAGGGGCTCCCACACCACAGGGGCTCCCACACCATGGCGGCTCCCACACAAAAGGGGCTTCCACACAACAGCGGCTCCCACACCACAGCGGCTCCTACACCACAGCGGCTCCCACAGCACAGCGGCTCCCACACGACAGCGGCTCCCACACAACAGCGGCTCCCACACCACTTAAATGTGGAAGTTAATGTCGAGAGGATGATCTTCATTGCACCTGGTCTCATCCCACATTGCTTGGTCTCTCTCACAATGTCCCTCGAATGTGGCAGACTCTACTTCTGTAACCGTTGTCCCAAAAGGTCTGAAAGAAACTAGCTCACGAAGAGAACTGACTGCCCACACCAGAAAGAGACAATCTACATTCTTTGGTCATGTGATGAGAAGGAGAAAACTAGAGTTCGTCGTGACAGTAGGAAAGTCGGAGGGGAGGAGAGGCAGAGGCAGACGAAAAGAACAGATGCTGGACAGTTTGACATCTTGACATGGAGGATCATTGGTGTCAGAGTTGGTTGAAAGAACGCGAGAGAGAAGGCTGTGGATAGACATGACTACCAACGCAACGCGGCGTGCACTTTAACAAAAAATTCTAAAATGTTTAGTTCTGGAGTCCCGTCGGGTGTCTGTCAAAACGAAATGTCAGAATTTACAATAATTTGCTTTCCAGCATAGTATTGATGCAATCGTCGATTGCTTTATTTGTGAGGGCAGCTTTCCCAGATAGTTCTATAGGGAATATTGCTCAGTATCTCGATTGTATCTCTACTTCTTTCTATTAGTGCTAGCCAATACAAGTTAATTTGTTTAGCCGTCTGTCTTGATTGTTGTGTAGATAGGTTAATGCAAAGTGTGGTCGAAATTGTATTCTTCTTCTTTGAGTTCACGGGCTGTAAACTCCAAAATAAATTGTGGGTGTTGTTCCACTTCTAGCTCCAGTTTGACGTGCACATCCGTTTTACCGATCTGGGTTATTTATGTGCAGACTGCTGTTCCTAGCTTTTCACGCAGATGTACTCCGACTTCCAAGGAAACTCTCTAATATGGTGACCCTTATACGACATGCTGGGGTGGGGGGGGGGGGGGGGGAGAAATCAGTGAGTCTATGTTTTGTTTCCCCTACAATGGAGTAGAGGAACCATGCTGAGACTTTAAAAAATCTAGAATTCGTAATCAGGCCTTGATATCAAGGAGGTACATGATGCCACCCGTTTATTTTATAGAACAATCGGCACTTAGAAAGTTTCGTGGCCATGAGTTGCCAGTTCCACTATCATATTCTTGTACTCACTTTCTAGCCTGGGTCCAAGTCTGAGCTTGCTAAGGACATTCTCGTCAGTTTAGGATTCGAATTTCTTACTGACGGCAAGGCGGGGTCAAAGTTTAAGCTTGCTGAATACACTCGCATGAGTTCAGCATTTGAATTTCTTACCAACAGCAAAGCAGGCTTGCTTGGTAATGTCTAAGTTACTAAGGCTGTCCTAGTTTTGAACAAACACAAGCAAGTAATTAATGGTTCACGGTTTTACTGTTTTGCACTGGGTGTATCACTGTATGCAGTGTATATTGCAGTCGTGGGACGTAGTCTGCACTCTCTCATGGGACGAACGTAGTATGCACTCTCTTGTGGGACGTAGTCTGGGGCTGTGGTGTGGGGTGGCGGATGGGGGGGGGGGGAGTTGGGAGGGTTAGGGCCAGTTGTACATGTTTTGGGAATATTTAAGGTCATTTCATGGTGAAATATAGAACACGCGATATCGCTGGCTGGTGAAAACAACGAGTAAAATACTACGTGTTGCTGGTCGGTCACTAAGCGTGGCACCTCCTCAACATAAGAAAGGCCCTGGGGACACGACGAGGCATGAATGGGAAGTGAATTCGCTCTTTTTCTGGGCCGGAAAACGTTACAAGCACACTGTTATTTTTCTTCTTTTTCAACGTTAGCCCTCAAAAGGGTGGTTTTTACGTTGGCTCGCTGTGTTAAGGTCTATGGCAAAGCAAATCGGGAGTTAAATAAAATAAAACCCATTAGTCTATATTACGATATCCTTTGGGTTGAGACTGTTCTCTCCCTACTCACCCCCCCCCCCCCCCCCGCCAGCCCCGGTCAATATGTCCCCGTAACCCACACGAGTACACTACTTAACAATAGGCGTAACACAACAGGGCTTCTGACTCTTGTCTTCCACAGGCTTGACACCTCCCAGCGGTAAATGTTAGTTCCCAATGACAGGTCCCAGGACACATCCAGGCACAGATAAATCGCCCGGTTGTACCTAGCAGTCGGTCGAGAGATCTATGTGCACTACACATGCCACTTATCATCTGACAGCCGTTGAGAAACCCGTGAGAGCTGCAATCTGGCACGCAAGCGCTCTCAGTGAAACGGTAATCTTGAGATACCGCACGCGACTTGAAGTGGCCTTTTTGTGAAAGGTGTGATCTGTCTTTGGTTTTAAACACTAATCTTGATGTTACTTTAAAATTTGATACAAAAAGTTGTCAGTGTGACTAATAAATGATTGAGTCAACAATAATAACAACATGGTGCGACAGCAGGAATTACAGTTACAAAATATGGCAGAATGGGTTAATGTAAGAACTGAATGGGCCACAAGATTAACGAAAAATAACTCGTGTCCGCTAACATCAACAAACTCATGGTGAGCTACTTGGTATTGAATAAGTCAACATCGAAGTATGAGTGTGAGTGAGAAAGCATAATGTCTGGTACATTTATTCACAATTATTTGTAGCGACTTCTGAATTTAGTACCAGGAGTCTGTTAAATCGAGTGCAACAATAACATATTATTTCCAGCAGAATCGAAATAGAAAAATCAGAATTCAAATTTGTTTCCTTAAAAATAAAGCACTTTACAGTGAAAAGCTGCCGTCCAATAGATTTTTTGTGTTTGTAATCTCAAGCTGATTTGCTTGTTTTAATACTACTGTGGAATCACCTCGTCCGGCAAAGAGCATCATGTTCTACGGGTGATACCCGACCGTCATCCAGCTACTGTAGAAAAAGTAAGTGGAAGAAATATCCTGAACATTGGTACATGGAATGTTGGAACACTCGTACAAAACGGAAAGCTGGATAACATCAAGATGGAAATGAAGAAAATGAACATTGACATATTAGGAATTAGTGAAATGCGTTGGCCAGGAGCAGACGAAAAGTATTCAGATCAGCACAGGTATTATTTTGGATCCAAAGAACTAAAAAACTGTGAAAGGATTTTGGACAATATCAGATAAAGTACTTTTAGTAAAACTTCGCGGCAGACCGTTTGACATCAACTTAGTACAGATTTATGCCCCACCAGTAGATAGTTCAGTGGAAGATATTGACGCATTTTATGATGAGTTAGACATGGCTGTTGATCATTGCAAAAATTGTGAAGTAACAATGGTACTTGGAGATTTCAACGCGAAAATAGGAAGTGAAAAAGTGTACGGAATAACTGGTGGTGGCGGTGCCTAGGAGAAAAGAATGTGAGAGGTGACAGATTAATAGCATGGGCTGAGTCGCGCAGCATGATAATAGGTAACACCTGGTTTAAACATCATTCGGAAAGATTGTGGACTTGGAAAAGTCCTGGCGATAATTTCGGCAATCAGATTGATTATATTTTGATTTCCAGAAGATTCCGGAGCAGCTTAATTGGAGCAAAAAATAGACCAGGAGCAGACTGTTTCAGTGGTCACGTTCCATTTATAGGAAAAATTAGAATAAAACTAAAGAATATTAGGAAAACACCACAGAACATCAAATTAAATTTAGGAATTCTTAGAACAGATAAAGAAGTTAGGGAACAGTACAATGTACACAAACGGTATAATGCAATGGAAATTATACAGACTATTTTTTGATAAACAGTGGGATATGTTGCGTGATTCAATTCAGCAGACATCAAAAGAGACATTCCCACCAACTCAGGGAGTTGCAAACAAGAAATGGATGTCAACCGAAATTCTGCAGTTGATGGATGAAAGAAGGAAGAAAAAGAATGATAAAGAAGAATACTCTAGAATATAAAACTATATAGTAACAAACAAAAGCAAAGACGCTAAAGAAGCCTGGCTGAATCAAATGTGCACAGAGTTTGGGGAAAATCACAGGAAAGACTCAAATTCCATGTACCAACAGATAAATATGTCAACAGAAAAGATGACACACAACATCACTGAATGTTTAAAATCAACTTATTATTGGGACATAGTAATATAAGTAACAGATGGACAGAGTATACACTGGATTTGTATAATGATAATAGACCATATGTAGAACTGCAGACCAACAATGATGGCCCACCAATAATGACTTCAGAAGTTAAGGATGCATGGAATCATATGAAGAAAAGAAAAGCACCCGGGTCTGACAACATCTCACTGGAAGAAATCGAAGCACTGGGAGATTTTGGAATTGAAATTATAACTAAACTTTTGAATGATATTTATAATAGTGGGTATATTCTAAATGACCTTTCAAAATCCATATTTATAGTTCTGCCAAAGAAACCAGGCACTTTAAAATACGAAGACCATCGCACAATAAGTCTTATGAGTCACATGACTAAGATTTTACTGAGAATAATTTTGATAAGAATGAGAAACAAAATTAAACCAGAAATCAGCGATGAACAATATGGATTTATAGAAGGAAAGTGTACAAACAATGCCATATACATCCTAAGGACATTGTCAAAAAGAGCTAAAGAAGTAAAGACTGATTTGTACGTATGCTTCATAGACTATACAAAAGCATTTTACTGTGTGAAGCATGGAGAAGTAAACTGTTGGAAATATTTAACATTGATAGAAAAAGATATACGAACAATAAACAATATGTATTGGCAGCAAACAGCAGCTATGAGAATTAACAACTGTTGATGTACATTTCAAAGCATAAAGAAGGGCGTACGACAAGGATTTGTACTGTCACCTGATTTGTTTTCAATATACAGTGAATATATATTGAGAGCATTTATTATTATGCCAGGAATTGTGGTTGGTGGGCACAATATAAACAATTTACGTTAGTCTTAATAGCAACAAGTCAGAAAGAGCTACAGGAAATTATAGACAATATGGTGTCAGAAAGTGGAAGAATGGGTCCCAGTGTGAATAATTGGAAGACAGAAGTAATGGTGGTATCAAAGAAACGAATTATTCTTAAATGTGTAATAAAAGTTGATGGTGTTATTTTGGGACAAGTACAGAAATGTAAGTATCTAGGCACATAGAAAACATCAGATGGAAGATGCATAACTGAGATAAGAAACAGAATAGGACAGGCAAACACTTCTTTTTATAAAATGAAGAACATTTTGTGCAATACATCTTTGTCATTGAGAGTTAGAAAAAGAAATCTTGCTTGCTACCTACATTCAGTTTTAACATATGGCTGTGAATCCTAGACAATCGGTAGACAGGCCAAATAATTTCTTGAGGCCTCAGAGATATGGTTTTACAGAATAATGCTTAAAATACCTTGGACATGCACACGCACGCAAGCACGCACGCACGCACGCACGCACGCACGCACGCACACGCACGCACACACACACACATATACACACACACACACACACACACAAACACACACACACACACAAAAGCAACCAAGAGGTTTTAAAAGAGGCGGGAGCCCGAAGACAACTTATCACAGACATCAGAAGGAGACAGTCATCATTTTTCGGTTATGTGATTAGAAAAGGGAAAATATTTTTTTTACCACTGGAAAGATCTGTGGAAGGAGGGATAGAGGCAGACAACCAGAGAAGATTCTTGACAGTCTTGTTGCATGACATGGAGGTGTGTCGGCACACGTACTGATACGTGCTGCAGGAGATCGCAGATTGTGGAGAGGCATGATCGCCCACGCCAGTAGGTAAGGCACCTGATGATGATGATAAATGTTTAGAATTATTTATTGGTTGTGGGGTTTAGAAAAGTTAAGTTAGTCGTTCTAAGACACATATTTCCAAATCGGGAATGTTAGTTTGAGAAACGGACGAAGGAGTATTTAGTATGTGTGTGTCCCAGTGAGGATACTTCAGATTCTCATATTTTGCGAGGTCTTTCTTTGCCAGTGTTTTCTTCTGCAGGAGTTGAAATATACATCTTGATGTGTTCATAGCATAGTGACTGCGTTAAGTTTGGTTGGTAGGTGTCATGTATTCATAGCATGGTGACTGCGTTAAGGTTGGTTGGTAGGTGTCATGTGTTCATAGCATGCTGACTGCGTTAAGGTTGGTTGGTAGGTGTCATGTGTTCATAGCATGGTGACTGCGTTAAGGTTGGTTGGTAGTTGTCATGTGTTCAAAGCATGGTGACTGCGGTAAGGATGGTTGGTAGTTGTCATGTGTTCATATTATGGTGACTGCGGTAAGGATGGTTGGTAGTTGTCATGTATTCATAGCATGGTGACTGCGTTAAGGTTGGTTGGTAGTTGTCATGTGTTCAAAGCATGGTGACTGCGGTAAGGATGGTTGGTAGTTGTCATGTGTTCATATTATGGTGACTGCGGTAAGGATGGTTAGTAGTTGTCATGTGTTCATAGCATGGTGACTGCGGTAAGGATGGTTGGTAGATTTCACAAGTTTATAGCATTGTGACTGCACCAAGGTTAGTAGGCAGACTGCTTGTTTGGCTGTCTGGCTGTGTGGTCGATTGGTCGTTAGTTACGCAAGTTGCGACACATGGTCTCTACAATAATGCACTGGGATTTGTGATATGGAGTGGAGGAACTTCATCAGTGGCATTATTTGGTCTTGTGCCTACAGAGAATACTTATCATTAGGTGGCAAGACAAGATCACAAACACTTCGGTATTGGAAAGTGCAGGCATCGCAAGAATGTGTTCAGTCTTCGAAGGCTCAGATGGCTAGGAAACTCTTGGAAGATGAAGAATTGTAAAGTTCCAAAGGACATCCTCTACAGTTAATTATAGATCAGTAGAAGATGTCAAAGTAAACCTCTGCTACGACTTAAAAATGTTTTCAAGCGAGACATGAGTGATACAGGTACTTCTGTGTGCATTCGCGGCTACATGATGCAACCAACAAAAAGAGGGTAATGGAAAAAAAGGGGGGGGGGGGTATTTAGTTCAGTAGGGCACAAAGGACAAAACAGGAAAAAAGTCCAGATAGTTTAAGAGATGAATTTAGCTTGTTGGATTGTAAGTAGGTTAGTTGGGTGGCTGGTAAACTAACTGGAAGGTTCACTGGTTAGTTAATAGGTACGCTGGCTAATGTAATCGGATGATAGTTTTATTGTTAGGCTTTTTTAAAATCAGGTACTTGATTGAAAAGTTGAACTGTTAAGTATATTGGTATGCCTGTTGGTTGGTTTTCTGGTTAGTACGTTAATTAGTTAGTTGACACAGAAGATGACAAAGTTGCCTGATTGGTGTGGTAGGTTGGATTGTAAGTAGGCTGCTTGACTGGGTGATAGGTTCGTTTATTTAGGGTTAAGTGGTTGGTTAATATGTACTTAGTCTAGTAATCTTGGTAATATTAGTTTTAGTTTCACAGCTATTGGGTCGCCCCAGTTGCGCCACGCTTGTGCCTACGAAAAACACACAGAAGGTCTATCAATGTCGCTGTGGAAAAATTGACACTGCAGTCTCAGCATATCCATTAGCATACGCACGCATTAAAAGCATAAGGCAGCCATCATAAATGCTAACACAAACAGTCTGACATTAGAAATGCAGTTCATCATCGACAGAAATAGCAGTTACTAACAGCTCAGGAGCAGCACAGCGGATTAATTCCAATCACATAAGACACCACTAATTCTGAGCCAAAAAGGCAAGACGCAATTTTCTGAATCTACAGTTCACAGTATTACGATTGTCACAGTCGCAAACATTCCAAATGCAATCCGCAGCCCGCAGTATCGCGCAATGCACTCAATTCAGTAGATGGGCGACAAAACTATATCCGTTCAGTCTACAAATGGAGGAAAATGCAACGGCCACAGTCTACCAAAAGCGCAAAATTGATGGACTAAACAAAAAGTAAACGTACCTAACTTTTATTTTGACCGGCCGTTGTAGGTAATATATCTTAACTGATTGATTGAAATATGTCTGTAAATCTTATAAAAGATTCAATTTTTTTTTTTTAATGATGATTCATTTGTATTTAAAACTTTTGATTCACGATGTCCCTGCAACTGTCAAACTGAGATCGGTATAGAAACTTTCGCATAAACAAATATGAACGTTTCACCTAACATTGCCGTGTTCTGTAGAGCTCCTATAACCCTCTGCAAATGTGAATCATGGCGAAATAAATTCACCTTCCTTCGCAAATCGACGCCGCCTAACATTGGAAATTAAAAATATCTTGAAAACTACAGGCGTTCGGCGTGATGTTAACCACGTCACCCCCTCGGGCAGATATGAGGATCCAAAAGTCTAGTACGATATGCCCAATGCACCCCTGGCGTTAAACATTTCTTTACTTCGTTTTCTCCAGTCGTCTCCAACTTGGGTGGGGTGGGGGGGGGGGAGCACCCCCAGGGGGCGCGGGGAGGTTTTAAGGGCGCTTCCAGCAATTTTGAAATTTTATTAATTTTATTTGTAAAAATTCTGTTGTATTCCTTTTTTTTTTTCAGTTTAATTATAAATAAAATAATAACATATTTTAAAATACTATTTATAAAACAAAAAGCCAAGGACATTTTGTTTGTTTGTTTTGTTTTGTTCTGTTTTTAAAAACATTGTGTTTGTCTACAGTTTAAAGTCGGCTCTGTGATCGATGCGAACGCTTCGTAATGCCGGGATGCCCGGTTCGATTCCAGCTGCAGGCCATGGGCCTTGCGTTGGTTTCGACAGTGGTATCAAGAAAGCCGACCGTCCAGGAACAATGGCAAACTACTGGACGTAAATTTGCCTAGAAAAACCACACAACAGCCAGGGGCTTTTGGGGTTGGTTCTGCAACCTCCTGTAAAGGATACGCAACTAACCCCCACACACACACACACACACACACACACACAAAAGTTCCAAATCTAATAATTTGATAACAGCGGGTATTTATAGACAAAGAACATATTCTGACAAAATGTATCTGCAAACTGTCTGTTGTCTTCCTCTATTTAATCAATCACATTTTGTAAATGTTGGAGTCCGAGTGTGTGAGTGTGGGGGTGGGAATGGGAGTTTGAGTGTCTGGTCATGTACTCAAGGGGGCGCGGCGGGTATTGCCATATAGGTCATGTACGGATTGCCTAGAATTAGCCATATAATCCTTATGTTACCTCAAGAAACATTTGATAATTTTTTTTGATTACCCTGCAACCCCATACACAACGCCCACAGAGGCGACGTAATGGCAAAGGGACTTGATTACCATAGCTTTCTGAGCGGCCATGCCAATATAAACACCAAAACGAATGCGGTAACAATGCTTTTATTGTCTGTGTTCATTTAAATTCGTTTACTGCCTGCAATCCTGCCTTGTTTAGTGCGCCACAAAAGACTGAACAAGAACCTCAAGTCATCTCTCGTCTACACATAAAGAATAGCTGTAATCCAGTTTTATTATTGAATTTAAAAGACAGAAAGAAAGAAGAAACAGAGAAAATCTGTTACTTGGTTGGGGTGGAGGAGAAGCGGTATTCCAAAGGTCTGAGACTTCCCCCATCCATCCTGGTTCCAGCTTGTGCATAGGACATAGTATACTTAATGCATGCTGTTTATTGTATGCATTTTATGCATAAAAAAACATTTTTTTTAAAAGAACCTCAAGTCATCTCTCGTCTACACATAAAGTATAGCTGTAATGCAGTTCTTTTAATGAATTTAAAAAAAAAATAGGAAAGACTGACAGAGAAAATTAATAAACAAGCCGTGTTACTCGGTTAGGGCGGAGGAGAAACATGGTTCAAAAAGTCAGACGCCCCCCCCCTTGCCAACCCCGCCCCTCAATCCTAGTTCCAGCTTGTGTATAGGACATAATCTGACCCCTTCCCCCTCCCCCCTTCCACCCTGACTCCAGCTTCTGCATAGGACAAAGTCTGAACTCCCCCTCTCCCCTCCATCCTTGTTCCAGCTAGTGTATAGGACAAAGTCTGAGCTCTCCCCCTCCCCTTTTCTATCCTGGTTCCAGCTTTTGCATAGGACAAAGTCTGAGCTCTCTCCCCCCCCCCCCCCCCCCTTTCTATCCTGGTTCCAGCTTGTGCATAGGACAAAGTCTGAGCTCTGCATAGGAACAAGTCCCCCCCCCCTCCCCCCTTTTCTATCCTGGTTCCAGCTTGTGCATAGGACAAAGTCTGAGCTCTCCCCCCCCCCCTTTTTTCTATCCTGGTTCCAGCTTTTGCATAGGACAAAGTCTGAACTCCCCCTCCCCCTACATCCCTACATCCTGGTTCCAGCTTGTGCATTTTTTAAAGTCTGAAACCCCCCCCCCCCCCCTTCTTCCCTCCATCCTGGTTCCAACTTGTGCATGGGACAAAATCTTAACCCCCCCCCCCCCTTTCCCCCTCCATCCTGGTTCCAGCTTGTGCATAGGACAAAACTGAACTCCCCCTCCCCCTACATCCTGGTTCCAGCTTGTGCATAGGACGAAGTCTGAACTCCCCCTCCCCCTCCATCCTGGTTCCAGCTTGTGCATAGGACAAAGTTTGAACCCCCCCCCCCCCCCCCCCCCTCCATCCTGGTTCCAGTTTGTGCATAGGACAAAGTCTGAACTCCCCCTCCCCCTACATCCTGGTTCCAGCTTGTGCATAGGACGAAGTCTGAACTCCCCCCTCCCCCTACATCCTGGTTCCAGCTTGTGCATAGGACAAAGTATACCTAATAGATACAGTTTATTGTTTGCCTTTTGTCGTGTTCACATCTCTGTCACCACATTTATGTTGTTTCAATGCGATTACTACGTTGTATATTTGAAAAAGAATTAGCAGAAGAATTGCAAAAAACAATTTATAGATGTTTGACAAGTACACAAACCTGCTAAAGCTACTTGGCCCAGTTTTGGAGGCAATTGTTTATTTGCTTAAAGCCCTACCCCAGCTGTATTAAGACCCTAATATAACCTAAAGGTTGAACAAGACGTATGCTCGGGCGATCCTCGTGCCGAATGTTGGCAGCTTGTGTCACGGGGTGTTGGTCGCTCGTTGAACAGTCCAGGTGGGTCGAACGTCACAAACACACACACACACACCTGCTCTTAGATTATGCTAAATGTTAGGTTAGTTGCGTATCCTTTACATGACGTTGCAGAACCAACCCAAACAGCCCATGGCTGTTGTGTGGTTTTTCTAGGCAAATTTACGTCCAGTAGTTTGCCATTGATTTATGGACGCAGGGCTTTCTTGATACCACTGTCGAAACCAAAGCAAGGCCCATGGCCCGCGCTGGGATCGAAGCCAGCATCCCGGCATTACGAAGCGTTCGCGTCGATTTAGCCACAGAGCCGACATGCTAAATGTAACAACGTAAGTATTGATAGCCCACGCCTGAGACAGGATGATAATGACGGCGGTGAGATAATTATAATACTCATTATACAGATAATGGTAATGATGGAGAGGATGATGACGATGATTTCAAAACAAGTTTCTTACAAGTTAAAAGCAGCCAAATAAAATCTTGACCTTCCAAAGTGGAAAACATTAGAGCAGAGGTGCCGACACGAAAAGAGCAGAGTCCTCAAAACCTAATGATGGTGATGCTAATGATGATAACAATAATTAAGCTGTGCTCAGTGTTAAGTAAATAATAATATTTCAAATAATACGAAACTTTAAAGAATGTGTGTTAAAAATAACTTCAAAAAGGGATAGATGGGACACTGAGCACCCTTACACACTTGGTGGCGGGGGGAAAAGAGGGAAGAGCTCAGTGGGCCCCAAATCCTATGTCCCAGCGCCTCTGCCAATCAAAGGCAGCCGCTTTCAAACAAGTCACGCTTTTCTTTGCAAGTTACTAACTTCAAATTGTATTTCAGTTCAGCATTCAAAAACAGATTGTTGTCATTATCTTGGCGCCACAGTATAGTTTGCATTACCTTGGCTCAACAGTACCCAATGTTTGCATAATCCTGGTTCTACTGTTAAAACATTCAACGTTATTTCAGTGTTTTGTTGAGCCAAACTTTGCTCTGCCTTGTTCTCTCTTAGACGCAATTGTAAACACTAAAATGTCAACGAAACAAATTGGGGATTTGGTATCTTTCTTTAAAAAAATACATAGTGATGAGAAACTTTAAGGAGAATAGAATGTGATTTAGCTGGTCTATTCTGTGATATGGAAGAGAGATAGAGTGCGAGAGAGAGAGAGAGAGAGAGAGAGAGAGAGAGAGAGAGAGAGAGAGAGAGAGAGAGAGAGAGAGAGACAGAGACAGAGACAGAGAGAGAGAGAGAAGGATAGAGCGTTCCGCCCATAAAAGATTACAAATTGGGCGACATACAATTTTTTTTTTTACAGCCAATCATTTTTCATTAATATACCGTCTTTACTATTTGCTGTAAAGTATCTTCACTACGCTTTTCTTAATTCCTAGTTGTGTGCTGACACAGACTGTCTTGGTCCATGTATTGTTATCTTCCCGTTAGATTATCACCCACCTTCTAACTTCTTCACTTTAATTTTGCTAATCGGTATAGTTTTAATTAAAAAAAAATTTTTTTTTTTTACCTTCGTCAGCAGTTCATGGTTTTTTTTTAAATAATTTTTTTCAATATATCTTTTAACACTTCTGTCTTTTATTGTTCTATTTCCATAAAAACATTTGCTTTCCTTAACGTGTATCTCCAGCGACCCACTTGGTCTTTTTCTAAGTGTCTAACAGTAACAGCCAATCTTAAAAGGTCACATATTTCAATGGATTTTTTTCTGTAACACACTGAAAACAAAAATAAAATAGAGGATTACTTTGAACGTAAAACTTTCGCCGCAGACGGAACTGTGTATTTAGTTTTAAACATAGGATCATTTTCAGACCAATCGAGAAGTTGCTGAGTTTACTATTCACGCCTGCTGCGTCTAGTTCATGCATTGTCCTGTCGTGTCATTATAGGGCACATAAGGCTCGCAGTCCTCCATTCCGTTTTATCCAGTGCAATCCATTTAATATCATGGATGGCGTCCAGTCTGACACCTTAGGCCTCTCTTATCAATTTCCGAGCTTCTTCAATCCATTTATTTTCCATATTATTGAGTGTAAGTTGAATCTTACACATTTCTTCTCATGATGTCTGCAGTATATTGCCATCGTTTTGTAACTGTCTTATAACTGTTGTTTCCACTACTTGCCCAAACATGTCTTTTATTTCTTCACCCCTCTTCGATTTGCCCACTTTTATTTTCTACATTTTCCCAAGCATTTGTTTTAAAATGCATTTACGTTTCGTCCCATGTCTTTAGGGGTTCTGTGACTTTGACAAAAAAAAAAAACCTGAAATAACATTAGAGCTAACATTACGTAACTGTTTACCACATGCCTTTAATCACAGGAAATCCCCTGGTACTCATGTTAGCTTAGGTTGACGCCGGCTGGCGAATGTCTAACTAATAAATTACAAAGGCTCCTCCCGTATTTGGTATGTGTTGCTAACAAACCATTGTGCCAGTCCGCAATATTTTGTTTATAGTAGTGATCGTTAAAATTGGGGGGGGGGGGGGGCCCTTGGTTTTGTTTTTTTTTTTTTTTTGCGCCTCCGTCCCCACCCCTCTTTTCTCCTTAAACAATGTTTCGCTAATTTTGTTTCTTAGTTGCTGAAATAAGTAAACAACAGACCCATGAAATATTTCGGCTATTAGAAGATAACTCATTGAAAAATTCCATAATGGAGAGAGAAGTTAAAGGCTAGAGAGCAACATGTACACAACGATACAAGTGGGAGGACAACATGAAGAGGCGAACGAACAGCAATTTGAAAGGGTGTACAACCAAGACAAGAGACACGGTGTGTTGGAGATGCAGTGCAACCAATCTTCATAATGAAGACGGCACCTGATTAATGTAGTTCTCACAGTCGTATTTGTACTAGGAAGGCGCATAACTTGCACTGCTGTAGTGTTGTTTAACTGTTTGGTGTTGTTGTTGTTGTTGTTGTTGTTGTTGTTGTTGTTGTTGTTGTTGCTGCTTATAATGTTTGTTTTTTATTTTTTAATTTCTGTCGTCACCCCATCCCCATAATTCTAGGGATTATATTTAAATCAGCTTTTCAAAAACATAATTTTACGAAGGCTTAAGGCAAATAATTGATGTTGGCACAGTTTAAAAATATTAATCCATTCATTAATTCTACCCCGCGGACACGCATACAAACACTTAAATTCACTCACATACAAACATACTCACACATACAAGCAAGCACCGACATTCACATATGCCAACATACTCGTCGTTTGTGAAGAGAAGTTATGTACTCAACTTTGCTTTGTTTACAGCTATCACCTGTCAAACGTTACAAGGAGAGGGGGCTGCGTTAGCGCAGTCGATAGAAGACTCACTTTCAAATCCAGCTGAGACTCGCTGCAGCCCACGGCCTGTGTTCGAAACCGGGCGGCTCCCGGGATTCACCCAGCCTGTATGAAATGGGTACCAGAGTTGACACTCTGGGGTAAATGTAGGAACGTCGCTGTAGCTACGGTGTTACATGCGGACGGCGACACAGGCGATCAGTTTCTTATCAGCTGTCCGCACCGGTAGCAGAGCACTTATGGTTTATAACCGTGTGCAATGACGCCGGTTCACATCTCCCGACTTTTACCTTTTGTTTTTTACGTCCACTAGTTTGTCATTGCTTTCTGGACGTCGGCTTTCTTGATACCACTGTCGAAACCAACGCAAGGCGCACGGTCCGCAGCTGGGATCTAACCCGGCTTACAAAGCGTTCGCATCGACGTAGCCACAGAGTCAGTTGAGGGGGAGGGGGGGGGGGGTGATCCTGAGGATTCGAGGACCGCGTGGCTAGTGCTTTAGTCAGGATTTCTGTTAAACACTGGTGAACAAACTGTCCATGTAAATCTTGATGCTTGCACACGGAATACAAATGATGTAGGTATTCAATTTTAAGTGGATCTTATTAAAGGATCTTTATGTTCCTGCCAATAATCACGATCCAATCAATGTTACTTCTTAAAATCAGTTTATATTATGTTATGTTAGGTAATGACTATCAATGACACTCTACATTGGTCATTCCATAGCGAACAGTCCTCCGATGCGTCATTCACCAAATTACCAATACTGGCCTTTCTCTAAATGTGGACGTGCTTCACCAGCCTTTGCCCCTAGGTTATGTAGTCAGGTTAAGAAGTGTTTACACTAATTTGGATAGAATACACAACTTCCAAGAAGGAAAAGTATTTAAAAAAATTGTGTCTGAAATCTGGGTTTTCGACTTGTATGTCACTACTTCCAAGATAGTTGAAATGGGAAATCCCCTGTGTTTTCCAAAGGTTATTGTTAGTTGCTATTTTATAGGACCTGTCACCCAGCGGGTTTTCCGCAAGTGTTTATTTTATTATGATTACATGGCTTTGTAGACATAATGAAAAGTCACAGTTTTGGGAATATCGGTCATTTCTTGGCACAAAGCGGATGGATTGTTAAAGGAGAAATTCGAGGTTATTTGAACTTAAATTTTGTAGAAAACCAAGGCACACGGGTAGTAACCCATAAGTGCTCCCTTGCTCTTCTAACTCAAGTCTGAGTCCGAAGAAGCTCAGCACAGTTCACAGGCTCTGTAGCACCAGTAGTAATAGGCGGTAATACGGGCCGCATTTCAGAAATCGATCTCTCTTTATCCTTAGTAAAAGATGGCGGCCAAAAGTGATTGGTCTGTTCGTGTGGCTTTATATATCCTTAGTAAATATCGATCGGGACAGCCACCCTCTTTGTCCTTAGTAAATATCGATCGTGTGGCTGATGACAGCACAAGTGATTGGTTTTAGGGAAAGGTATAGGAAATCTTCATAACTGCAGGTGACAGGTGGCGTTATATAAAACGGGGGCAGGCAGGAACACTATTTAGGTGAGCAGCGGGGGCAGGGGACCCGGGGCGACTAGGAAGGCGCCATGATGACCGGGGCTGTATTAGAAAGGGCAGATTGGGCGCGTTGTCTCCATAGCAACTGGTTATTCATTGTCGGTATGTGGGTATTTTCTTTATTAGTTTCATAACGGCAGGTGACAGGTGGCGTTATACTGGTTATTCATTGTCGGTATGTTGGGGTGTGGGTATTTTTAGGCGGATTGGTTTAAGGAAGACAAATATTTCTTTAGTGCAGGGCCAGCTGTTGGTTAAAAGTGGCGGATGATTCATTTCCCATGGCGGCCAAATCTGCTTGGTCTCTCTGGGAGGCTGTTCTTTATCCTTAGTAAATATCGATCGGAAGGCTGATGACAGCCACACTTGACGGTTTCAGGGGAAAGACATATGGTGCATAAATCGATATGTTGTCTCCATAAACAAATGGTTATTCATTGTCGGTATGTTGGGGTGTGTGGGTATTTTTCTTCGGGGAAAGGCAAATATTCTTTAGTGCAGGGCCAGATGTTAGTTAAAGTGGCGGATTACCGGGGATATATTAGAAAGGGCGACTCGAGCGCCAATCATCATCATCTGGGTCATGGTATGGAAGGGCTGGTTTGAGCTGTAGTAAAAAGGAGGACCTACGGA
>CAJHNH020000635.1:0-10000 GCA_905116865.2 Candidula unifasciata
TTCATGTAATATTTCTAAAGAGGGTAATCAACCTTCACTGCGAAGACGGCATACCATTTTATTCATCTGTTTCTCATCCTAACAATCGCCCTATTGTTGCTGCTACTGGTTTGGTTTATACAACGGTTCAACATCACGACTCAAGGGTAGTAACCGTTCTACTTCTAACTCAAGCCTGAGTCCGAAGATTCTCAGCACGGTGCACGAACTCCGTGGCACTGGCGAGGATCCTGAAGTACCTTAGGTAGATTTGTAACTCCAAATATTTGCCCGTTAGGCTACTCTTTTCGATTTCCAACTGCCAATGAATTTTTTGAAGTATATTCCTTACGTCCTTATTAGGACGTTATTTTTTGTTATTTGAAGCCCCACTCTGGCTATTGCCAGGGGCCGCAATATAGGCAGGTCATCATTATGGCCAAATGTCTGAACGCGGTTTCTGGGACCTCTCCACGGTGATCCTCATCCGCATGGTGGCACTTTGTGTCATCGGGTGTTTATCGCTTGTGTGATGTCCTGGCGGGGTAAAAAGCCAATCCAAGCCAATGAATTTTTTACGCTCGCAATAATGCACACGAGTGTCCAATCTCACTAGAGACCAGGGGGAATTACCAGCACTTGAGACAGACACCATGGCTCGAGACCACGCTGGGTGGGGTACAAGAAGGTAAGAAGAAGTCTGCTACAAGAAGTCAATCAAGTAAAAAGGAACTAACAAACGCATGCCATCAGCAAGGCATTAAATAAATTAAGTGCGATGCGCCCACTTTTAGGTCAAGCACTAACAAAAAACCAAAAAGCTGGCCTCCATCAAAGTGCTGGTATTAACAGTTGAAAGAGAAAGAACATAGCGATAAATTGGCCAGATTCTGAGAAGAAGTTCTGACATTCAGAACGGGGGTCTTCTTTATAGTTAAAGTATAAAGTAAAAAAAATCACATTTATTGCACCGGGTTTTACTCCAGGTGACTCAGTCTCTCTGTAGAGCGGACTCCAGGTGACTCAGTCTCTCTGCAGAACGGACTCCAGGTGACTCAGTCTCTCTGCAGAACGGACTCCAGGTGACTCAGTCTCTCTGCAGAACGGACTCCAGGTGACTCAGTCTCTCTGTAGAACGGAATCCAGGTGACTCATTCTCTCTGCAGATCGGACTCCAGGTGACTCAGTCTCTCTTTAGAACGGACTCCAGGTGACTCAGTCTCTTATTTGTTCTCCCTTTCTTAGGCTCTCTGTCTGCCTTTCAATTCCCAAAGATGTTGATACCCAAATAATTTGTACCGAAAATCCTCTTGTAATATTTCCTCGACGTGTGTTGTGTCTTCTACTGTCAACAACTTGCAACCCAATGCCAAATCCGAACACATAGGGATATCAAATACAACCCTACACACATTTATCCACAGCGTCCTCTTTGTGTTGACTGCCAACATAATGGTTCAGATGTCGCCCCGTATTTTATACCTGCAGAACAATGCGGGTGTGATACCCACCCGTGTCAGTGCCTTGGACGATGTTTCTTTCGGGTTCCCTAGAACAATGTTCTTCATCCTTGGAAGAGTGAGCAACCCCTCCCCCCCCCCTCCACCAGCAGACTGTTTGAAAGCAAGGCAGAAAGATAATCACAAGGGAGAAAGAAGCGCAATGTAATATTGTGTGTGCGCGCGCGTATGTGTGCGCGCGCGTGTGTGGGTGTGAGAGAGAGAGAGACACCTCTCCAGAATGGATGTTACCTGCAATGTACCTGTTGCTTGCTGTGTAAGAAATTAGGTGTTGAAATCATAATCTCTGTCAAGGTGCGACACTCGAACCACAAGAACGTCTTTTTCTTATCCGACAATCGCAGTTCTAGCTTCAAAGAAAACAGGTTCCGTTCAGTTGCGAACAAAAAAACCACACATTATGCCCATAACTGTCTGTTGTTAAAATTTTTTTTTACACAGAATTCAGTCTCGGCAAATCTAATAGTATATGCACATACGCGCCCGCGCGAGCATTTAAAGCATAAGGCAGTCGTTAGAAGTGCCAGCACAGTCTAACACAAGAAATGCAGTTAACCGTCAATGCAAGCAGCATTTGCATAGATCAATAGTTGCCAACATACGCTATGTCTCGAGTAAGGCCCCACACGTTCTATGGCTGCAGCCACTCCCCGTTTTCCAAATCTACAGTTCACAACAAAACCAAGTTGGGACAGTCAAAAAGCATTTCAAATTTAATCTGCAGCTCACAGTGTCGCGCCATGCGTTCAACTCAGCAGCTGGGCAACGGAACTATGTCCTTTCAATCTACATGTGGAGGAAAATGCAACAGCTAACTACTGCCAGAAGCAAAAAATCGCCACGGTAAACCCGCATATTCGCCGTACTGACTGGAAACTGTTTTGTCTTGAAAACCGGCGGCGGAATTTGAATCCGTGTACGTCGAAGACCGGACTGTAACACAATTTAACTGACCACTAAATCAGAATTCCGCAGTAAATGTAGATAGCATTTTATACGTAAAATCCATTTAGAACATTACAGTTTTCATCTAATGCGACATCTGCTGTTTAGAAGTTCCCAAACTGGTCCAAAGGTTGAAGAACACTGCCTAGGACCACGCAGAAATAACCTCATACTAAAGACAGAGCTTACACACGTATCGAGGGAGATACCGCCAGTCGGGTGTGAAATGACAGATTCTCACAGCTTCTAGTTACAGGTAGCATCAGGACAGATACTGCCGTTGGTATATGGAATGACAAAGCTTCACATATACTAGAAAGGTGAAAATTGTCTTATAGACAGACATAACTGATGTGGTTTGAAATGTGATGTATCCAGATACATCAGTACATTATTACACTAAGGGGACGTTCATTTGTTCGTTCGCATTCACCAGCTGTTAACTTCGGTGGAAAGTTCTGATTGTTCGTCCACTTCTGGACTGCAGTCCTGTTACAGAACCTAAGTGTTGCGTGTGTATCCGTTTGACAGATCTGACACATTTGTGTGTAGACTGTTGGTTCCTTGCCTCTCAGGCAGATGTACTCCGATTTCAAAGGAAGCTCCCAATTAGTCGACTCTTACGACATGCTTTTAGGTAGGCAGTGAGTCTTTTCTTGTTTTCCCTATAATAGAGCCCCGGGACCGGCACACGGGGGACACTGAGAGGACAATACCCATAAGTCGAATTTCCTTTCCAGATAGTTTCTCGAAAATTCTGGAACTTCTAGGTACCCATTTTCACTAGGCTGAAAAAATTTAAAAAAAAAAGAGCCGTACTAGCTGGAGAACAAATGCTAGGAATACAAAGAAAACTGGTTAGCCGTGTCAGAAGCAAACAGTTCACTTTATTTAGGTATGACTATCCGACGTTTGAATTAGCCAAGACATCACACCGGGCGATTAACACCCGGTGACACAAAGTGCTACGATTCGGATGAGGATTACCTGTGGACAGATCTTAGAAACCCAGTTCAAACCACAGGTTGGGTTGTAATAGCGCACACCCCCCCCCCCCCCCGGCAACAGTCAGGGTGGGGCTTTAAACCCCCCCCCCCCCTCCCCCTGCCGCACACTGGGACGCAGTGAGTGTAAAAAGGCATTCTTCGGGTATGTCAGTAGGAAGAGACAAACGGAGGAAGGGCGACAAGAGGAAAAGTGAAGGGAAGGGGCGTATGAAGACAGAACACATGGACTTTATTTTGCAAAGGGCGAATACACAGGGCACGACCACCTGTCTTACATTCTGCTCTTTCCAAACACACATCTTTCACACAGCAAATGTATTTTACGTCATAATTTAGCTCACAGTGTACAGGGAATAGAATGCTTAATCGTGTCTCTCCAAAAACATAATGAAAATCAAAACCTGGTCGTGAAATTAAAGAAATCAAAAATAATGTCAGCAAAAAGATCTGGCTATCAATATAAACAAATAACAATAAATGGAGATTGTTCAACATAATTCAAAGTAAGGATGACCATAGAAATGTAAAGAGTCAAATCAACATTGTTTGTTTGTTTGCTTTAGTACCCAGAAGCAATGAATTGTTAACCCTTAGGCTAGGTTTTATGGATATCGCAACCTTTCGGCCTTGATTCCATTGTAAAAACCGTAAATCTGGAAGAAATGTGGCTTTTCTGCCTACCCCCGGGAGTGAACCCGGACCACAAGGAGTTCGTCACCCGGTCACCGCGCAATCCTGTTTAGCCAACTACGCTAGAGAGCCTGGCCAAATCAACATTAAAAGTCTACGTATGATTAAAGCACAAGCAAGAAACCAAAGTCAATTTGTTCGTGGTTTTGGGAGAGGGATGGAGGCAAAAATCATCCACAAAGCAACAAACTGGTGTGAGTCGTGGACTGCCTGGAAATCATGTCATCAGGGAGAAAACAGGAACTTTTGAGTAGAAATGCTACAGAAAGATTCTCAGAATACCATGCACGGGAAAGGAGGGAGAGAGAGAGAGAAAGAGAGAAGAGATCAATATTAAACAGCACCAATAACGCAGCAATCACGTCTGTAGAAAGTGTTTCTTTACAGGTGAGTGGATCTTCTTCTCGCACCCAGACAATATCTCAAGGCCAGCTGCGCCGACATAAACACAATAATAATAATAATAATAATAATAATAATAATAATAGGCTGAATGGAACATAAAAAATCATTATATGTTTTAAAAAATACGTTATAAACTTAAGAGGGGGGATACTTTCTACATATGGTGAGGGCGAGAGAGGGCCAGTTTATTCTCCTGCCCCCCCCCCCCCCCCCCCATTCTGGGTCAGATAGGGTGGTCTCAAGGTCCATAAGCATAACCCCCTCCCGTCCCCCCCCCCATCCCCTCTATTCTGGGTCAGATGGGGTGGTCTCAATGTCTATAAGCATAACCCCCCCCCCCCCCACCCGTCCTTTCTCCAATATTCTGGGGTAAGATGGGGTTGTCTCAGGGCACCTAAGCACCCCTCCCCCTCCCTCCCCAACCACCAAGTTCCGGCGCTGTTACTCAACTCATAAAAACAAAATACAGTAAGCAGTGTTTGTTCCCCCAGTTGTTCCGGCTGACTGTGTCTTCAAAGATTATAGTGACGGATGCCTGAATGCATTAAACATATATTCTGTGTACTGGATAACATCTTTTAAGTTTGAAGCTCGGACCGAGACGTGAGAGGAGGAAACATGATATTCAGTGAAGCGTGACAGTTGTGCATTGGATTGTAATGTTCTGAGGCAGCGCTTCTTAAACAGTAGGCTTCCTTATGTTGTTAGGTTTTTTTTAACTCTTCTTCTTCTTCTTCGATCCTTCTGTCAGAAAACTTATATCAGGAGGCCGGTAGCCTTTATGAAAGCTATCGTGCAATCCATATCCTCTTGTGTACCATACAGTTTTGTCTTCATTGTGGTTGGAACAGGCCAGATTGCGTCTCTGTTGTCAGCATACAGTTGACAGTGTTGGAGCACATGCTCACCATTTTCGGGTGCCACGCTGCAGGGACACGTCTCCGTATTTCCTACACCGAAAAATTTGAACATATGTTGACGAAATCTGTTGTGCCCTGTCCTTAGTCTGAATATAATAGACTGTCCCTCTCTAGAGAGGCGATGAAGTGAGTCTTGGGGAGAAAATCTGGTGTGGGTATCCAGCCACCTTTCTTGGATACTAGATTGTATTAGTGTTTTCATCTCTTGGTGGGTTAAGTCGCTATTTGGTTGTACCATGTCACTGCCGTTTCTGGCCAATCTGTCCGCTATTTCATTGCCTTCCAAGCCACAGTGACCTGGAATCCACTGCAGTACAGATTGTTCTACTGAAGAGCCTAAGTAAATCAGCTGTTGCGTCAAGTCTACAAACTGAGTGTCTTTTGGGTTAACAATTGCTTGTAGAACTGACATAGCATCAGTCAGAAAGACCACTCTGCTATATTTGCTGTGCTGTTGTCCATGCAGGAAAGAACATGCTGCTAGAAGTGCTTCTGCCTCTGCTCTGTAATTGGAGGAATATGAACCTGTTGGTACAGCCTGGTTGATTTTTAAACCATTTGGGCATTCTATGTATATTCCTCCTCCTCCGTCTCTCGAGAATTCGGTTATGGCTGCCGAATCATCAATGCTGAGAAGCCTTGCAGCTTTGCTGGAATGTAGGGTAGCAGGAGTTCCCTATGGTCGACATGCAATACAGTTAAAAATCGAACAGTCAAGTCTAGTTCAACGACTCTTGCACTGAAATACAAAGGTCAAACCGCTGGCTAGAGAACACGACACACACACACACACCTTGTAATTGTAATTGATTCAGAAAGCATGCTGAGGAAGATCAGAACAGGTATGCTTCGTGCAGAGTGGCATGCTTCGCTGCGGAGGACACGAGTGAGGAGTATTGTCTGGATTTTTTCACCGGGTCACGCCGATGTGTTGGGAAATAAACAGGTGGACAGACTGGCTGGCTCTGCACAACTTGGTGGAATACTGCTACATGATAGGGCAGACGTGGTTAGTGCCTTGTGGGAGAGCGTGTACAATGCGGAGGAGCAGGTGGATCACCACAGTCTGGTGAGATTGATGCAGTTGGGCGTGACGAGAGGTTCTGACAGAAGCTCGAGGCTCAGAGGAAAGGCAAGACGGACGTTTAATCAGAAAGCTACTGGCACCATTAGTATCGGAACTCTTCGCTGGCTGCTGAAGATGGGGATGGAGGGCTTATGGAAATGCCCCGAGTGCTATGATGTCGGTTCTTTAATCAAATCAAATCAATAAAACCGCTACAATAAGTAAGAAGAACTCCACAGGGGAGCGTGCACAACAGGAGTCTTCCAATCATCAGCAGAAGATCCCTCGTCAACAATTGTTTCGGCCCATAACCTTCTAGACAACTTCATAATGTGGGCCGACCTGGTCATGACTCTCAGGGCCTTGATCTGCTCCTGCTGAACTTTACCGGAAGTTCTCGGACAGGGACAAGACGAAATGGTGACTATGCAACGGGTACTGTGAGATTCGAAGAAACCAAGATTTTCTTCTTGGATGCGAGTCATTTTTTTAAGGGTTTACACTATATAGGTCAATGCATCTGACTTAACTCATTCAGGTACCAAGCCGCTCAACAAGCGTTAAAAGGTTTAAAATGACACGATATTTCCAAGTTGTACCAAGGCAGCGTAGTGACTAGACTCTTGCCTACTGGTTTGAAGGGCTTGGGTTCGTACTTGCAAGTAGACTTATTTTATTTTTCCTTCCTCAAATTTTTTTCGGGTCCCAAGTCGACTTAGCCTGAAATGGTTACCAGGTATGTCCTCGGAAGTAAAGCCAGCCAGGTGATGATAATCGCATCCTCTAACTTGTGCCAACTGGCCTATGGAAATATTAGTCCAACACCATTTACACAATGGGTCACTAGAGTTTTAATGGGTCCTTTACTTAACTGGTGACCTATACTGTTGTTTCGCTAGCCCACTCTACTACAGTTATTATTTTAACGGTTTCCATCCCATAGTATATGTGACGATCCTAATAAGAGATCAACTAGGAATCCCAGGTCAAATATTTAAAGCGAAGGTTCCTGGTAAACAGCGGGGAATCCAGAGTGAGAAGCAAGAACGAATAAAATAAATCACCACTAATCGCTGGCTATCATGAGGACTAACAGACGGACACGGCTCGTGCATATTGAAAGAATGACAAATGACAGAGAGGGGGAAAAAAACTGTGTACACAATAAAGTTGAATGCTCGTATACCACGAGGCAGACTATAAAGACAACGGAGAGATAATATCCAGACAGACCTACACACACTTGGTGTCACCAACAGAAAAGAGAAAGCCCAATAGACAGATAAATGAACAGGTTGATATCTGCAGCAGTAATAAACCCCATGGAGTCGGTGCAGGCGACGACGATGCCGCCGAATAATAAGAACACGGCAAAAGACAAGACAACACAACAATTTGCGTACTTATCTGTACTGGAGTTTTCTAGATATCTGTTAAAGTGTGAGAGCACGACTTTTTGAAACGCACTTTACAGATAACACCCGCCTCACTTCAGTTCTGTGAAAGGCCTTCTGTTTCCAGCTAGTGACTCTAAAAGAGACTAGATGAATATTATAGCCACAAACGTCCTAAGGCCCACAGAATTTCAGGTGGTTAGCAGTTACGGATGCTCTAACTGTAACTACTTTGGAGGTTTGATCAGGTTATCTGGGATCTGCCTTGCTGGTTGGCAGCCCAGGATAAGATTCTCTAATCTTGGGATAGTGTGGTAAACCACTAAGTAGCAGCTCAGATGGGACGAACTGATCAGTCGATCGATCTCTTTACCGTCTTCTTGACTTGCCCGGTAATCCACTCCAGTCAGCTTTTTTTTTTTTGTTTTTTTTTTTTTGTTCATTTAATTGAACACCGGTGGGGTAGGTAAGTTCTTCCCCACCAGGACATCACACAAGCGATAAACACGCGGTGACACAAAGGGCCACCATGCGCAAGAGGATCACCCTTGGAGAGGTCCCGGAAACCCCGTTCAGCCTTTTGGCCATGTTTCAGGCCCGGCTATATTTAGGGCCCCCGGCAAAAGCCAGGGTGGGGCTTCAAAATAACAAAAAAATTGCATCTCCCAAGGCGATGACAAGTATTGCATAACGCCGGTGAAAAGGTAATAGTGTAGTATCACTAGCGAAAACTGGTGCTGAATCAAAGTAACAAAATATTTTGAAAGGTCAGTTAGCAAAGGACTACTGAAAAACAAAAAAGAGAATAAATAAAAACAGAAAGGAAATGGTTGGGTCATTAAAGTATCTGCCAGCAGGGCAAAGAAGAAGAGGACGGCTGAGAGTCGAGAAAAAGACGTTTCCGTCCCCTCTCTGGGCTGCTACCTGAAAGTTTGACACGCCGAGAAACTAGATGGATGGACAGAACAACAAGGCAAATTCTAGATACCCCGTTCAGCCTTCAAAGAAGTGAAATGTGGAGCGCACTAAACGTCTACAACAGACTGGTGTCGCCTGCAGTCCTAGGGGAGCAAGGCTAAAGATGTGTTAACAGTATCTGATATCGATTAGAGCTCAAATTCGCCCAGAGCAATACCACATCTGGCATCGGGACAAGTGCTGGAGCTCCCTACAGTTCGTAGCACTTTCTGACAAACCGCAGGGAGCAGAACACTTTTTCGGCTAGTTTGACAGTGTATAGACAAGACAATCTCAATGCCTAGTAAAAGTAAAGGTCCCTTTTCCACGCCTTTAGGCGTATAAGGCTAGACCTATATTTTTACAGACCAATCAACACAAGATGGGTAATGTGGTCAGCATCACGCCGGCCGCCTTCACTTCCCGAAACTGCACACGGTACCCACTCAAGGCTGGGTCGACCTGGAAGTCAAGGTCATTTTTGAAAAAAAGTCCGGCTCCGCCAGGGAGCAACCCACGACCTTCCGATCCGCACGCAAGCGTTTAGCCGCTACGTCTCGACGACTCCCGATGTAAAATGAAGAACAGACCAGCTGAGAGGGTGCCCAGAGGGTTACCAAATACTCGGAGGCAAAGCAGCCTGATCACATCTGGACACAAGAAAGATACACATTTGCACGGCTCTCAGCCACACAACGACCGCGGACTCCATAAGTGCTCCGTTCTACTTCTAACATAAGTCTAAGTCCAAAGAAGCTAAGCACAGTGCACAGGCTCTGTAGCACCGGCAAGGATCCTGAAATACTTTGGGTAGATTTTTAACTCTAAATATTTGCCCAGGCAGCGACGTCAGGCTACTATTTTCAATTTCCAACTGCCAAAGAATTTTTTTACGTGCGCAGCAATGCACACGGGCGTCCGATCTCACTGCCCAGAGACCGGGGTGGGGGGGGGGGGGGGGCTTACTAGAAGTCCAAGTCCACGTAAAAAAATCCCAGCCCTTACCGGGGACTGAACCCGGACCCTCTAGCACTCGAGGCGGACACCATGATTCGAGACCATGCAGCCACCTGGAATACGGATAATGTGTTGATTTAGCAACATGTGTAGCAATGTA
>CAJHNH020000635.1:15000-72500 GCA_905116865.2 Candidula unifasciata
TTTGTGTGCCTACTGCACAGCTATTCAACTAAGTTAACTCAGGGACCAGAGTTTTGAAAGATCATTAATACAACTAGCAATGATTGGCGAGCCGCTTGTTGGGTCTCCGAGGGCCAGATTTGGTCTGTTGGCCGCCAGCTGAATAGCCCTGGCCTACTGTTTAACTATACAACATAAGAACTTATTCGCAATGCGAACACAAAACTATACCACAAAGTTTCTAAGCCGAACGATGGTCGTTGAGTCCCACACTGAGAATAAAGCAACAGCTCGTTGACAAGAACTAAATAGCTCGGGTCGGCTGCCATCAATTTCCGAGTCGCGCCCAATAACTGCCATAACAGTTCCTAATATAATTGTGTGGTGGATGGTTCTTGGAATTAATGCAGACACTTTGTTATTGGGGTCCATGAATGGCAAAAAGGAATAGAAAAGCAATTACGCAACCGAGGACTTGCAGTCTGTGGGGTGGAAAGATGAGATTGATTAGGTTAATGTCCCGGCATCTGGTGACTGGGACGTTGGAGGATTTCCGAATAGATCCTAACCCCAGTACAGAACGGTTTTCTAGGTTTGAGGAATGGCATCGTGGTATAAGCAGACAGAGTTGAAGCAGAGTCGATGCAATTTTCTGTTTGCAACTATCAGATATCAATGTCACACTGTTATAATTTACTTATATATCTTCTTATTCTTTTTCCTTCTTCTTCTTCGTCCTTCTTCTTCGTTCACCGACTGTAAGTTCCGGCGGAAAGTCCTGGTTCTTCGTCCATCTGGAGTTTTTCGTGTATATCCGTGTAACAGACTTATTTCTGTGCAGTTTGTTTTTCCTTTTCCTTTCTTTGTACACGTTCCTGTCCAATGTGTCTTTTATGTCTTATGCCCAACTTTCTGCTGGTCGGTCCATGCCCAAATTTCTGCTGGTCGGTCCATGCCCAACTTTCTGCTGGTCGGTCCATGCCCAACTTTCTGCTGGTCGGTCCATGCCCTTCTTTCTCGGTACAAGGCCGTGCACGATTACAGTTCCAAGCCACTAAGACTTTGGTGTGGCCATCAAAGTACTACCGTTTACAAGATGCTGTTTATGAGCCAGTTTTCTTCGATGTGGCTGATCTTTAAGAATGTCACAACCTGGTTTCTTAGTAATTTACTGTTTCCGGGAAGGCTAACCTGGGCAACAAATGCCTGCAGAAGTAGGACAAATATCGCATCCATTCTGTAAGCCGTAAACGGGCACAAGGTATTTACATCTTTGGATGAACGCAGGAGAAGACACACTTCCTTCCACCCCCCCCCCCCCCCCCTCTACCATCTGTCAGGTGTTCTAAACCCATTGTATCAGTAAAAAGAAAGTCAGTATCCTTTTCCACGCCTTCAGGCGTACTGGGCATATAGGGCTAGACATGTATTTTATAAACCAAACGGCACTTGGTGGTTGATATGGTCAGCATCACGCCGGTCGCCTTTACTTCCCAGTGCTGCACCCGGTACCCACTCAGGGCTGGGTCCGGACACTGACAGGAAAGGAACCCACGACCTTACGAGCCTCAGGCGAGCGTCTACCCGCTAGACCACGGCGGCTGCCCATTGTATCAGTACTGTTTTTTTATTTTAACTACTGCTGTATTATTCTCTTCTTCTTTTCTTCGCGTTCGGTTTCGCATACTCGGGTCAGACCGTCAGGTGCGCTTACAAGTCAGCTGCAGATCCTTCATGGTTCCCCCATTGCTTGCTCTGCACACTGTGCTCTTCAGGCCAGTTTTCTTTTCAAAGTTGTAGGTAGAGTGGGTCGGCTCTGTGGCTAAGTCGATGTGCGAACGCTTCGTAATGCCGGGGTGCCGGGTTCGATTCCAGCTGTGGGCCATGCGTCTTGCGTTGGTTTCGACAGTGGTATCAGGGGGCCGACCGTCCAGAGGACAATGGCAAACTACTGGACGTAAATTTGCCTAGAGAAACCACACAACAGCCAGGGGCTGCTGGGGTTGGTTCTGCAAACGTCCTATAAAGGATACACAACTAACCTAAATTAAAAAGGTAGATTGGGCAGGTCTGCAAAATGTACTTATGTGTTTATGGTTCTGTCTGACCAGAACGGTCTTTTTTATATGCATGTGGTAGGTGAGCCAGCAGTGTCCTGATCTTAAATTGTTGAATGTTACTTTCTACGGACAATTCAATGGTATGGACAAGTAATCAGATTTAACGGTCTCTTAAAAACAGCACTACAGGGATCAGTAGAAGGTAATAGGAGAAGAGGCAGGCAAAGAAAAAATAATGAAAACTGGACAGGGCTTTTGCATGCAACCAGGAACTGAAAGTGTCAAACTAACAAATGTTACACAATGAGTAGGAACTGAATGTGTCAAACTAACAAATGGTACATAATGAGTAGGAACTGAATGTGTCAAACTAACAAATGTTACACAATGAGTAGGAACTGAATGTGTCAAACTAACAAATGTTACACAATGAGTAGGAACTGAATGTGTCAAACTAACAAATGGTACATAATGAGTAGGAACTGAATGTGTCAAACTAACAAAGTGTACATAATGAGTAGGAACTGAATGTGTCAAACTAACAAATGTTACACAATGAGTAGGAACTGAATGTGTCAAACTAACAAATGTTACACAATGAGTAGGAACTGAATGTGTCAAACTAACAAATGGTACATAATGAGTAGGAACTGAATGTGTCAAACTAACAAAGTGTACATAATGAGTAGGAACTGAATGTGTCAAACTAACAAATTGTACATAATGAGTAGGAACTGAATGTGTCAAACTAACAAATGGTACATAATGAGTAGGAACTGAATATGTCAAACTAACAAATGGTACACAATGAGTAGAAACTGAATGTGTCAAACTTACAAATGGTACATAATGAGTAGGAACTGAATGTGTCAAACTAACAAAGTGTACATAATGAGTAGGAACTGAATGTGTCAAACTAACAAAGTGTACATAATGAGTAGGAGCTGAATGTGTCAAACTAACATCTGAAAGAGAATGTGTTAAAATGAGAATGCGAAAGAACGTATTAAACATACTGTTGGGACAGAATGTATTAAACTAACAACGGGGACATAATGCATGCAACACAGTAAAATCTGTTCAGACCTGTTGAAAACAGTGGATGCCCACGACATGGGGGGACTACTAGCCCGGTTACACGCAAAACATGCATCAACCAGAACACCGGTTAAGATGTCAAAGTGCGTCCAATTTATCTTCCTATCGACTGCCACCATCGATTTCCTTACCACGCGTCCCTTACACCCCCCCCCCCCCCCTAATCTAAAGAGACGCAATCCCCATTTCGCCAAACAAGTAATTCTGACAAAAATAACACTAAAAACATCAACCACCTGCAGGCCATTTTAGACGTCTGACATTATTATAACTCAAGCCATCATTAAATTTAGAAACATCAGGCCAATCCTGCTTTCCATCTTGCCTAGCTCGCCCAGCTATACCACCGGAAACTGGTCCTCAACGTTTGCCAGACCCCGTGACATGGGCTAAATTAAATGTCACGTTTGGAAGTAAAGAAAATATCGATATTCAACTGCCGGCGTCGCATCACAAAAACGGGATCAAAGTACTTTTTTTTTTAAACTCTCTGCAGTCCAGATTTTGTTATTCTCTAGTCTCCTGGGTCTTAGGCAAACTTAAAGAATCGAAAGTAAGTTTGTATTAGATACACAGGTAAATATTTAAACTAATTTACCATTTTCTACGAACTCAGGTGTACTGCGCATATAGGGATGGACCTATAGTTTATAGACAAATCGGCACTTGGTGGCTGATATGATCAGCATCGCACCGGTCGCCTTTACTTCCCAGGATTGCACCTGGTACCCCATCAAGGCTGGGTCGACCTGGGAGCCAAGGGGTACATAGGTAGCTAATGCGAAAGTCAACAGGATCATCTTCATTGCCTGTGTTATCCCATATGCTAGCAGTCTGTCGACAGCGCTAAAAAAAAGTACAAACTCCGTATCTCCAGCGACGATCTCCAAAGATCTCCGTAAAAAACTGCATTCGTTATCTGAACGACGCGTCATTAAGCGAGCCTTCAGAGCGCGAGGAAAACGGCTTAACCACTCCGCCATGCATTAGGGTTGTGAGACAGTCAGACAGACATAAAGTAATTCAGGTAGGTAGATGAGTAAACCAATTAGGCCTTACGTTCGACCAACTACTCGTCCCTCGCACAGCGACCATGCATAAGTTTATCTAGTAATATCTGTCATCATCAGTTTCCGCTTCTGTCGTTAAGCGTTGTATACAGACACATATGGGCAGCAATGGCTACTATCATTCCGTGTTGATGTAGAAGCCATTTAATGTCATCAGTTTGTGTTTTTCGTGTTTTGTGGGCTCTCCTTTAAATAACGATCGCTAGCTGGAAAGCCGACGGTCGCTTAGTGGGAGTTCACTCCCTTGGTTGCAGTGCAAATACGGACCGTACAGCGGGAACGAGACAATTGACATACTTACCTATCACCATACGGTTGCGTAGGGTTAGGTTTAGGGTTAGGGGTAGGGTTAGGGTTAGGGTAGGGTTAGATGTGAAAATTGTGACGCAGGAGATCCACATACTGGGCGACAATCTGATGCTTGTGGGAGTGGCGCCGCTGGAGGTCTCCTAAACATGACGGCAATAGCGCGCGGCTGGTGCCCAATTGAGTAGCATCCACAGTCCTTCAATTTTTTGGGTGTGTATGTCACTGTGCGCGATTATTTGGAACTCCTAATAGCACCATTATATAAGGATATTGTCACTTTAAAAAAAAACATGGAGGGATATCATCAAGAGAGCTGTTTTAGGCAACCAGGGATCGTGATCTGTGGAGACGCATGAGCCTCTACTATATTTGACAGGGCACATGATGATGATATGTACATGTATGTGTCTGTGTTTATGGATGTGTTTGTGTATGTCTGCCTGTGCGTGTCTAGGATGTGTACCTATGTATATATGTGTCCACGTGTGTTGTTGTTGTGAAAGGACGAGGTTGTGCTTATTGTATGTTTGCAGTGCATGAGTGTGTGTAGGTATGTTTGCCTATGTGCCTTCATGTTTATGTATGCGTCACAGGTGTATCTGTCTATCAGCTTGTAAATATGCACGCTAGCATGCGTTGACTGACTAGACTTACATGTGACCAAGCAGAAACACATGTAGAGTCTGGTTGTGTGCGTTAGACACCGGTGAAAGGTCAGCTGTTCCGTCACTGTCAGTCGTGTGCGACCTTGATCATATATGTTTGAACCAGTGTGTGTTGAGTGCAGGGACGCCGGGAACAGGGGGGGGAGAGAGAGAGAGGGGGGGGGGGAGGAGGGGTGGTGAAAGAGAGGGAAAAAAAGCAGGAAAAGAGGGGGGGGGGGGGAGGTTCAGACACCTTGAGGCCCGAAACATTATGAGACCCTTCCAAATAATTTTCGGGAGGTGGGAAGGGGCGCGGGCAGTTCATACAATCTGCAATAATCTATTGGGGGTCCCAAAAAAAGGGGGGGGGGGGCGAAAAAGCACTACACAGTTTGCAAAGGGGATAAGAGCCCTCCCCCACCACCCCTTTTGCTCTTTGTAAGTATAATTTTACAATAATTCTTTTTGAATCAAATAAAGCACTAATTATATTAATCATTCAGCACATAATTATTAGTAATAATAAAAATTATTATTATTATTACTGCACTCTTAAACAAGGTTTAGACCACTCAAGGCCCCACAACCAATAAATAATAGAAAGGGGCTGAGCCCCACTCCCTTGATTTCTTCCCTGCGTCGCCCCGTGCGCGTAGTGTGAGGTGTGTGTGTTTGTGTGTGTGTGCGTGCGTGCGCATGCAATTGGAAAGGAGAGAGGAAAATAATCAAGGTCACAGAAAACAGACGAAACAGCTGTCGGATATACCCTGGTGATAACCGACTGCAGGGGGTAACGTTAAGTGGCTGGTGCCCGTTGCAGTGGCAATGGGCGCCTACAGGATCTGGCCAGCGCACTTGGGTAACACCATCCCTTACTCGCATGAGTGGACTGTACCGGACACCACTGGGGTAACACCATCCCTGGCTCGCGCAAGATTGCACTTCACCGGACACCACTGGGGTAACACCATCCCTGACTCGCATGAGAGTGGACTGTACCGGACACCACTGGGGTAACACCCTCCCTGACTCGCATGAGAGTGGACTGTACCGGACACCACTGGGGTAACACCATCCCTGACTCGCACAAGAGTGAACTGTGCCGGAAACCATTGGGGTAACACCATCCATGGCTCGCATGAGCGTGGACTGTACCGGACACCACTGGGGTAACACCATCCCTGACTCGCACAAGAGTGGACTGTACCGGACACCACTGGGTACGTCCAGTCGCTAATGTCCTAGCTGTAACTTTCCCCAAGCTTAAACGGGGCACTTTGGGCTGGCGGTTTTCCGCAGAGTGCAGCACCGTGTCTGGTCTCATGCCGGTCTTACGTACTGATTCTGGGTACTTCTGGAAACCAGGCAGGTCGACCACTAGTAACCAGTCACAGCACTAGGGACACCCCCATAAGAAAGAAAGAAAGAAAGAAAGAAATAAAGAAAGAAAGAAAGAAAGAAAGAAAGAAAGAAAGAAAGAAAGAAAGAAAGAAAGAAAGAAAGAAAGAAAGAAAGAAAGAAAGAAAGAAAGATAGAAAAAAAGAAAGAAAGAAAGATAGAAAAAAAAGAAAGACAGAAAGAATGAGGCAGGCAATAATTTCAGTTACTGATTAGAAGACAAACTGGCCTGCTCAGACATGTAAAAGGAGAGACAGTACGATGGCAATTGATAATGAAGTGTGTTGTAAAGAACGAAAAACTGATTGAAAGAAAGAATCAAAGGGAGTAAGAGAGAAAGAAAGAAAGAAAGAAAGAAAGACAGACAGACAGAGAGAGAGAGAGAGGGGGGGGGCAAACAATACATTTTAGTTATTGATCTGAAGACAAGCTAACCTGGTTTAGACATAAACAAAAGGATACAACCAGATTGCAAACGATAACAAACAACCTTTAGTGTGTGTGCTTGTATTTCAGGGTTAACATTTACCGCCCTTTTCTAACCAGAAGTAAGAAACGGCGTTGCCTCACAGCTTATAGAAAGTTAGAAAGTGGAAAAACAGCCAGCACTAGTTGAATTGAAATAGGGAAACAAAAATCGGACTGTTTTAACCGCCATAAATTAAATACAGGTACAAGGCACCATATGAGTCGCCATGGCGTAGCGGTTAGACGCTTACCAGCAGATTGGAAGGTCGTGGGTTCGCTCCCTGGCGAAGCCGGATTTTTTTTCAAAACTAACCGTGACTCCAAGATTGACCCAGCCTTAAGCGGGTAACGGGTGCAGTCCCGCGAAGTAAATTCGGCCGGCATTATTCTGACATTACCAATCTTGTACCGATTAGTCTATAAAAAAAAAATAAAGGTCTAGCCCTATATGCCTAAAGGCATTGAAAAAGGGACCTTTACTTTACTTACAAAACACTATAAGCGCCGGAAACAGCGAATTCAAGGATACGATGTCGGAAACAATTTACAAGCAGGCTAAGTTCTCTTCATACATATTTCGTTATAATAGTCCTTTTATTTCAAATCTTTGTTTTGTAAGTCTTCTGTTTTATGCCGCTAGGCGTTGTATGTTAACAGATGATAGATTTCTGAGTTAGGGTACGATAGGTTGCCCTGCAAGCTGTGATGTTGTGGAGTCTCAAGATAAGGGTGACTCCTTGAATCCTTTTGTTTTTCTTGGTTGTGACCTACCTTGTGGTGTTTTTATTGTCGTGCTGTCCGCCCTCGTTGCTGGAATTACTGGATTCATTCTCATTAAATGACCAAACCATTTGTGTCTTTGTTTTTCAATGAATTTGATTATAGGTGTTGCAGCAATAGCTCGTTTCTGGCATGATGTATTTTAATTTCAAATACATTATTATATTTACTTTGCATTCTAACACATGGTGTGTGTGTGTATATACGCGTGCTGCTGCATGTATGAGTGTGTATGTGTACAGCAAAATCTATAAGTGGACATCTCCTTACGATATGTTAATCACCTCCGAAACTTGGCCTCATTTTCGTTGATCGGACGGTTATCACATGCTCTCAATGCAAGAGTACCTCTAAATGTTGACCATCTCTGTAAGATTTATGTGGATAACTCGGAAAATGACACGCAAGAGTAATTTATCCCCTGTAACTTCACCAGCCGGAAAAGACTAATGTCTCAAACTCTGTTATTTAATGGACGCCGACACAAAGACAACTGAAAGAACTCCGCCCTCTTACACATTTTCTATGGGGTTGCTGTTATTATTTTTTTCTGTGGAGTTTCCTGTGTCACAGAGAGGAACTGCCTTTTCTCACTGCTCGTTCAATTGTTCTACAGAGGAACTTGTCTTTCTACATCGATCGTTCAAATGTTCTACAGAAGTACTGTCTTTCCACACTGATCGTTTAAATGATCAACACATTAGGGCAACGTTCCAGCATGAGATGCGAGTTCAAAAGAGGTCGCGACGACTTTACTTGCCACGTGGAGCTGCCGTAAAGGTAGCGGCTAGGCGCTGTTCCTGCATGAGACGCGAGTTCCAAAGAGGTCGCGACGACTTTACTTGCCACGTGGAGCGGCCGTGAGGTAGCGGCTAGGCGCTGTTCCTGCATGAGACGCGAGTTCCAAAGAGGTCGCGACGACTATACTTGCCACGTGGAGCCGCCGTGAGGTAGCGGCTAGGCGCTGTTCCTGCATGAGACGCGAGTTCAAAAGAGGTCGTGGCGACTATACTTGACACGTGGAGCCGCCGTGAGGTAGCGGCTAAGGCAACGTTCCTGCAAGAAACGCGAGTTCAAAAGAGGTCACGACGACTATACTTGCCACGTGGAGCCGCCGTGAGGTAGCGGCTAAGGCAACGTTCCTGCATGAGACGCGAGTTCAAAAGAGGTCGCGACGACTATACTTGCCACGTGGAGCCGCCATGAGGTAGCGGCTAGGCGCTGTTCCTGTAAGAGACGCGAGTTTAAAAGAGGTCGCGACGACTTTACTTGCCACGGGGAGCCGCCGTGAGGTAGCGGCTAGGGCAACGTTCCAGCAAGAGACGCGAGTTCAAAAGAGGTCGCGACGACTATACTTGCCACGGGGAGCCGCCGTGAGGTAGCGGCTAGGCGCTCGCCTACGGATCCGAAGGTCATGGGTTCGAATAAAACAGAGACATACTTTCATCCTAAAAATTCCCTTGGCTCCCAGGTCGACCCAACCTTAAGTGGATACCAGGAAAAGATTCTGGAAATTAAGGCGGCTAGCGTGCTGCTCACCACATCACCCACCTAGTCCCAATTGGTCCTATAAACTATAGGTCTAGCACCGTATGTCCAAAAAGCCTAAACGCGTGAAAACGGGTGGGTAGATAGGTATTTTGCTGGAAGAGAAAATTCATCATGTTTAACTAGCATCATCGAAGGGGGAGCTTTAGGTACAATTATGACTACGTTATGTGCACGATATAAAATGGCTATTAGCATTGCACGTCACCAAGAGCTAAAAAAAAAGGATTCCTGCAGTGTTGATGCGATCAAAGTAGACATACCGAAATACCGTCCCGATAGGCGATGAAGTCGTCTACCGGCAAGCCAATGGGCAAGGGGGATGGGCGACGCGCTCGCCGATGTTGAAAACGGGTACTTTACTTCTTTTGATACTAGCCACGCAAACAAACTTCTTAGGCTGAAGTGTTTTTTACACCTCTGTAAAAATATGTGAGTAAAAACAGCCAGTAAAAACAGTCTTGTTTTTCGCATGTCCTGTGGAGCCGTTGGAGGAAAACAGTGTGTGTGTGTGACAGAGAGAGAGAGAGAGAGAGAGAGAGAGAGAGAGAGAGAGAGAAAGAGGATGTCTCGTGGAGCCACTGGATGAAAAGAGTGTGTGTGTGTGAAAGAGAGATGATGTCCCGTGCAGCCACTGGAGGAAAAGAGTGTGTGTGTGTGAGAGAGAGAGAGTAGATGTCCCGTGCAGCCATTGGAGGAAGAGTGTGTTTGAGAGAGGATGTCCCGTGGAGCCATTGGATGAAAAGTGTGTGTGTGTGTGTAAGAGAGAGAGTGGATGTCTCGTGGAGCCACTGGAGGAAAAGTGTGTGTTTGAGAGAGAGAGAGAGAGAGAGAGAGAGAGAGAGAGAATGTCCCGTCGAGCCACTGGAGGAAAAAAGTGTGTGTGTAAGAGAGAGAGTGGATGTCCTGTGGAGTCGCTGGAGGAAAAGAGTGTGTGTGTGAAAGAGAAAGAGAGAGAGGGAGAGAGAGAGAGGGGGGGGGGGGAGAGAAGAAAAGAGACAGAATGTCCCGTGGAGCCTCTGAAGGGAAAGAGTGTGTGTGTGTGTGTGTGTGTGTGAAATAGAGAGGAGTGGGATAGAGAAAATATCCCGTCGAGCCACTGGAAGAAAAGAGTGTGTGTGTGAAAGAGAGAGAGAGAGAGAGAGAGAGGGGAGGTAGACAGAAACAAGAGAGAGAGGAGATGTCCCGTAGAGCCAGTGAAAAAGATTGTTTAACAGATGAAATGTCAAAAGAGTGACAAGTGATGATTTGGAAGCAGATATAAACATAAAGAGTCAAAAATCTGATGTCAGTAATCTCACTTTAAAAAACGTTGAAGTTACAACTTCTCCCACAATGACATTCAACACCAAACTTGACAGACGTTAGATGTTTTTTCTCTTTCGTAAATTTACTGTCTTATCTTGATTCTCTGTTTTGGCAGTTATTCTGAGTTTGTATAATTATTGAGGACTATTTTTTGCTATCGATTCCATCACTCTTCTTAACAAGATGACGTTCACTGTAGTGGGGACATTCCCTGGCAAAACTTCAAATCTCACATGCTGCTTTGGAATTCCCTTTACATTTTATTTAGCTAAAAGGATTAAACAATGGTTATGAATGAACGATTTCATTTGCTTCAATAACCTTCTTTCAACTAATTCATGTTTGACGGCTGTGCTAACAGCACCCTGACAGCCCATTCTAACAAATTTTTTTTCCCCATGATTTGAACTGATTCAAGAACCGACATCACAGCACTTGGGGCCTTCCCATAAGCGCTCCGTCCTTATATTCAGCCGTTAACGCAGAGATCCAATAGCAATGATGTCCCCCCCCCCCCCCCCCCCCCCCCCCCCCCCCCCCCCCCGTAATATGTTTTTTTTTAAATATCTTAGGAATATCTTCTTCTTGTTATAGCCCACATCTTGCGCAGTTGGAAGCCATGTCTATCCGACGTCTTCTGTCTTGTGCACTTCCTATCAGTTCTGACAAAGATGATCGTCCAGGCCCTGGTATCAAACTGTCCAGCATCTTTTATGACGTTATCACAATCGACCTCACTGCACATTGGGCATTTTCATGCGTGCTAATTCCTTCAATGCAGCAGCCACTCCAAAGTACCTCCACTGGTTATTTAAATAAGCAGGCAGCAATAATGTCTCTTATCTCGGTACCACAGAAGTGGTTCACCATGCTTTACTCCCATGTCACGCAATTGTGTTAGTGTCGGAGATTCGTCATTATCTACTAACGTAGTCCGTACATTGTTGATGATATCTGCTCTGTTAATGTTTCTTCCTAGATGCGTTGGTGAACTGCTTGCCAGTTGGTCCGCTAGCTCATAGCCGTTTACGCTAGCATGGCCAGGTGTATAGACCCAGGGGATAGAGGTTAAGTGCGATTTCCGAATTGTTTCTACCCACTGAAAACGTATACTACTTGTTGCGATTTTCTGAAGTACGTTCATGGAGTCTGTTACGATTACTGAATGTGCGTGTGTTCTGCTGCCCATGCTAGTGCTCTAGAGGCAGCGGTTATCTCCATGGTCAAACTTCACGTAGCTGCTTGGTAAGAGCCACTATCCTCTTTCATTGTTTACTTATCATTTGTGCTGTGTATACAGATGCTGACCTTGCCTCCCGCTCCACGGACCTATCTATGTTCATGACAAAGTCTTCTCAGCGTGCACTCCGACCTATCAGTGTCCTAATCTCAATGTCTACGGCTGCAAGAATCTGGTTCCTGCAGTATCTCCCCAATACGGTAACGACTTTAAGAAGGTCACCCATGTCTACTGGTATTTCCTCCCATACTTTTCTGTGACTGATCTCGTCCAGGTCACATACTTTCTGAATTAAATGTCCATCCTCGGTCATCCAGTAGTGGCCTCTTTCGAGACATATTCCTTTTATGTAATCGGCAGATTTATAAAGTACGTGGTTAATGTGTACCCGATAACCATGTGTACGAAGTGACCTGTGCAACGTTGTGTCTTGGAGCCATCATTGGTAAGTCCAAAATCTACCTGAGATGAAATTACAATGGCAATTTGTGTTTACAGTACTCACAATTATCTTCAACCTCCCATACACATATAAAATATACCTAGACCTTTTTGAATAAAATATGAGGGTCTACTAAATTCTGACATTATATTTTAGAGCTGTTTTAGCTTGAAAACAAATTTAATATACGCGCAACACAGAACCATACAGAAGTTTTAAAGTTTTAACGTTGTATAATAAGTCGAAATGTAGACGATAACAACTCATAAGTTATTTATTTTTGAGCTGTGTATGTGGTATATATCTGGGCATACCCATAAAAAACCTGCACTTAAATAGGTGTGTGTGCATGCATAAATACATTCATGGTTACACACATACACACATCCATGCATGCATGGATATGTGTGTGTGTGTGTGTATGTATGTATGTATGTATGTATGTATGTATGTATGTATGTATGTATGTATGTATGTATGTATGTATGTATGTATGTATGTATGTATGTATGTATGTATGTATGTATGTATGTATGTATGTATGTATGTATGTATGTATGTATGTATGTATGTATGTATGTATGTATGTATGTATGTATGTATGTATGTATGTATGTATGTATGTATGTATGTATGTATGTATGTATGTATGTATGCATGCATGCATGCATATATGCTCAGCTCTATCAGAACGAGCTGACAATCTGGCGGCGAGTGCAATGACATAACTTGCTTCAGGTCCGTCTTTCAGATTATTCCGGGGTGTCTCTCAAAACCAGACAGGTAAACCGCCAGTTGACAGTCCTGCGCACAGTCGAGTATGACTTTGTTGATGCGACTTTGTTGAATGTACATTAAGAAATCTGCCCAGCCTTGAAGAAGCGCATGGAATGGCCCTCGCGTTGGCCGTCAAAAGAGCTTCGTCCACAATGTCGGCCAACTCTTTCAAGGCCTTACAATAGCGCCATGGGTATCTTACTGACCTAGGGCTTTTCTGCACGTGGCCCTCATTTATTAACTCATCACTAGGTTAACTGATTAGAGTAGTGCAGGGTTAATCAACCTGTGGCCCTCAGATCAAATCTGGCCCGTGTAGGCCTAACAAATTGGCCCGCAGATCACTGCAAGTTGTACTGTATGAATTATCTTTCTATGCTGGGACTCGCGACACTGACCCGTGATGATACAAATATTTCCAAATTTTGGCCCTTGCGTAAACTAAACTAAACAGCACTGACATGAGTGCCCGAGACACTAGTGGTTGAGAACAACTACAACAGCCGGTAAGCTGTTTTACTTTTCTTTCCTGCACTATGCAGCAACCTCCTTTTTTTCCATTAAGGAAACTGCAACAGATAACGAAGTGAATACAATTTACCTAAAGAAAAAATCTAAACGCAAACTTTTTGTTTCTGATTTCTCCTGTGTGAGTTAACTTATGGAACTTATTAGTGCAACATGTACCCCAGACACAAGGGACTCTTAATAACAAGAACAGCTGGCTAAACTGTTTACTGCTAGCTTTAATTTACATAAAAATAACCCTTGCCTGGATTTCTTTATTGTTCGTTCCGGTACAATGCCAGGAGAGAACGCGAAGATTAACCAAAGTTAAGAGATTCGACAAATCACGCCACACAATACCCACAAACTTCTGCTTTTAACGACAAAGCAGGGTTGCCATATTGGCATTTTTATGCCAGATTCCACAAATCTGGCATATTTGAAATTGAACTTGCAAAAGCTAATGAATTGGCATATTCTGGCATATTTGGGTTTTTCCTGGCATTTCTTATCAAGATGTGCTCATATTTTCTTCATGGTTCCTCTGTTATAAACACGCAAATTTACTAAAAGCAATGTAGACCTACAGTTAAAATCTGTATTTCAGTTTGACTTTGTTGTGATGTCCTGGTACGGACTAACGGAGATTCGCGCCATTTCTTATTGTTTTTTTTTTTTCCCCTAAAAGGATCGTGACTGCTATAAACCTCTGTCATTTATGTTAATTTACTAGAATAAATCGCCCGTGTGTCACCGGGGCCCTCACGGGAAGCAAAGAATAGTGACACTGCACCCTACCAGGCATGTCGTAAAAGGCGACTAAGGGTAGGGTTGGGCGTGAGGTTGGCTACCTCATCCTGTAAAAACCATAGCCACAAAAACCAACCAACCATGGATAAGTCAAAAAGAGAAGCAAATAAACTCCAGCCAACCAAGATGAGGGGAGGCTCTTCAAATAGAAGAAGTATGACACGGTGTGGAGAAAGCCGTAAGGAGTCCGGATCGTTGACTTACCTCCTCTCAGCTAGGAAAACCTCCAGAATTGGCACCTGGAATGTTAGAACTCTCTATGATATAGGGAGAACAATGGAAGTAGCAAAGGAAATGAAACATTATAGAATTAGTATTTTGGGGTTATGTGAAACTAGATGGACTGGGACAGGGAAAAGTATTCTCAATTCAGGAGAAACTATTTTGTTCTCAGGACACACAGAGGAAAATTCGCCGCACAGTGAAGGAGTGGCCCTGATGCTTTCAAAAGAAGCAGACAGAGCACTAATAGAATGGGAAGCTGTGAGTCCCAGAATAATAAGAGCATCTTTTAGGACAGTAAAACAGAAGGTGAACATGTCGGTAATACAGTGTTATGCACCAACAAATGATAAAGATGCATCCGTTAAGGAAGAATTTTACATGCAGCTTCAGAATATTATAAATAATGAAAGAAAGGGCAACTTAAAAATTTTGATGGGTGACTTGAATGCTAAGATAGGATCAGACAACACAGGTTATGAAGAAATTATGGGGAGACATGGTCTAGGAGAAATGAATGAAAATGGAGAATTGTTCACAAATTTTTGTGCAGGTAACCAGTATGTTATTGGTGGAAGTATTTTTCCCCATAAAAGTATACACAAGGCAACATGGGAATCACCAGACCATAAGACAACTAATCAAATTGACCACATATGTATTAACAAAAAGTTTAGATCATCCCTTTACGATGTTAGGGCTTTCAGAGGTGCCGATGTATTTACTGACCATTTCCTGGTGATAAGTAAAATCAAGTTGAAACTAAAAAGATATATAACATCTTATAATCATAGAAACCAATATAATGTAGGCTTTCTCAGAGATAAAGAAATTAAGGAACAGTTCTCAGTTACGGTCTCTAATAAGTACCAGGTGTTGCAGCAGTTAGCTGAAGATGTCAACACAGAAGTCTGCTGGGATCAGATCAAAGGAATCTGGAATGAATCTTGCGTAGAAGTTCTTGGCAAGAAAGAAAGGAAACATAAAGCATGGATAACACCAGAAACCATTAAATTGATTGAAGACAGGAAAAGTAAAAAGGCAGAATTAAACAATAGCAAAACTAGAGCTGCTAAAGCTAGAGCTCAGGAGAATTACACAGAAGCCAACAAGGAAGTTAGGAGGCATATAAGGGCAGATAAAGTGAAATATCTAAATGATCTAGCACAAGAAGCAGAGACAGCAGCAGCAAAAGGAAACCTCAGAGAACTTTACAGCAACACAAGAAAATTAGTAGGTAAATATAGTCAGCCAACTGGATCAATCAAAAATAGTCAAGGAAAGGTACTTACTAACACTAAAGAGCAAATGGACAGATGGGTTGAATATTTTGAAATGCTTCTAAATAGACCAGGCCCAGAGGTTCCCCCAGATATCCAGCCTTTAGAAATGGAACTGAATATCAACTGTGAGATACCATCCAAAGAGGAAATTAGAAAAGCTATAAATCTTCTTAAGGAAGGAAAGGCGTCAGGCCCAGATGGTATCCCAGCTGAAGCCATCAGGACCAACATAAACACATCAACAGAATTGCTACATAGATTATTCAGTAAAGTCTGGGAGACCGAAGAAATACCAGCAGACTGGAGAGAAGGATATCTTGTGAAACTGCCCAAAAAAGGTGATCTACAGGAGTGTGAAAACTATAGAGGAATTATGTTGCTGTCAGTTCCTGGAAAAATATTAAGTAGAATTATTTTAGAAAGATTAAAAGATGCTATTGATAAAATGCTAGGAGATGAGCAGGCGGGTTTTCGGTCCAACAGATCCTGTACTGATCAGATAGCCACATTACGTATTATAATAGAGCAAAGCATTGAACTGAACTCACCACTTTACATTGGATTTATAGACTATGAAAAAGCATTTGACAGCATTGATAGGGAATCTCTCTGGAAATTGATGGGGCACTATGGAATCCCACAGAAAATTATCAACTTAGTAAAGGCAACATATAAAGACATGAAATGTCGAGTTCTTCATGAGGGAAAGCTAACAGATGCATTTGAAATAAAAACAGGTGTGCGACAGGGATGTCTTTTGTCGCCTCTCCTATTTTTACTGGCTATAGACTGGACTATGAAAACAGTAACTGCTAACACCAAGAATGGAATTCAGTGGACCCCTACAAAACAGCTTGATGATCTGGACTTCGCTGATGATATTGCCCTTCTGTCCCATTCACGGAATCAGATACAAGATAAATTAAATATACTTAATGCGAGATCACAGCAGCTTGGTCTGAAAATCCATAAAGGAAAGACAAAGATAATGAGAATAAATCAGGCAAATAGTAATGTGGTTTCTCTTAATGGCACCCCACTCCAAGACGTGGAGTCGTACACCTATTTGGGCAGTAATGTAGATAAAGAAGGAGGAACTGATAGAGATATTAAAATAAGAATACAAAAGGCAAGAGGGGCTTTCATAGCACTAGGGAATTTGTGGAGGTCAAAAGAAATTAAAAGAAATACTAAACTAAAAATTTTTAATTCTAATGTCAAATCAGTACTATTGTATGGGGCGGAAACATGGAGAACAACGAAGGCAATTACTAATAAATTACAGACATTCATTAACTGGTGCCTGCGCAGAATAGAGGGAATAAAATGGTATGATAGAATAACTAATGTAGAACTTTGGGAGAGAACTAAACAGGCTCCAGTGGATCAAGAGGTGAGGAGAAGACGCTGGCGTTGGATAGGGCACACACTGAGAAAACAGGAGAACAGCATAACTAGAATGTCTTTGCATTGGAACCCACAGGGGCATAGGAATAAAGGAAGGCCAAAAAACACATGGAGAAGAGAGCTGGAGAATGAGGTTAGAAAGATTGAAAGGACATGGGGAGAGCTCCATGTAATGGCGAAGGATAGAACGACTTGGCGTGAGTTGGTTGAGGGCCTATGCTCCATTGGGGGATAAAAAGGCAGAAGAAGACTAGAATAAATGCGAGATATAAAACGAAAATCCACCAATGATACAAAGTGATTCAGAATGTTCAGAAACTACCAGAGGACATAAAAAGATAGTATATAGACCTAGTTCTATCTGTGATAGATTTTATTACTTTTACCAATGGCCACGTCATCAAAAAAATGGAAAGCATCTTATGACAGCAATCGCCAGTATATTAGGAATTGGAAGAAAACATACTCATGGCTCAAAAGATCTTCAGACGGATCAGATGCAGCATATTGTAAACTGCGTCACTGCACTGTTGCACCAAGAATTACTAGTATATCAAATCATGAAAAATCCGAAAAACACAGGATGAAAACTCCATCAAAAAGCCAGTCACAGCTTATTACAACAATGACTCCTAGGCAAAGTTATGATAAAGTTAAAGGCAGCAGAGTTGCAACTTGCTGTAAGCATGACCTGCCATTGTGCAATACGCACAATTGATCATTTAAGTGAAATAATGAGAGCGCATGGTCAGGGGAGTACATTGGAGCATATACAGTTGCATAGAACTAAATGTTTATGCTTAATAAGAAATATTATATCGCCTGCACTTAAGGATGACCTTATTGATCATTTTCGGAACAAGAAATATGCCATCAATATAGATGAGCCTACTGACGTTTCCACTCAAAAGTACTTGTGCATTATAGTTAGTTTTTTTCAGTGACAGGAAAAATGAAATATTTACCGGATTTCTTGCTTTAATTTCCTTACAAGTGGCTACAGGAGAAAACTTATTTAATTTTATTGATAGGGAAATCAAAAAGTGTGGTCAGAGTCTTACAAGTTGCATTGGGTTTGCTTCAGATGGCGCTTCAAACATGGTCGGGTGCAAGAACTCGGTATGGTCCTTATTAAAGATGTGTCTCCTTTTTGTGTACAGCTCAGATGTATCTGCCATTCACTAGCACTCTGCATTTGTAGTGCAATTTCCAAGCTGCCATCAAAAATTGGTTTCTTACTGTCAGAAATACCTTAGTGGTTTTGTTATAGTGATTTAAGATGAGGAGCCTATAAGGAACTGTTTAGAGTGATGAACACATCTACAGAGTTTGAATCAGAACGAACTGCTCCTCTTCCATTTGGGAAACTGTCATCTACTAGGTGGCTTGTGTGTGGAAAGATTTTGTTCAATATGTTGGTAAACTGGAAAGAATTGAAAGCTTATTTCACATGTGCTGAATTAGCACAGACAACGTTTGACACAAAATATAAAGTAAGATTGTTAAAGGAAATGCTGTTAGACCACAATAATTATTTGTACTTTGTGTTTGCGACACCAATTGTACAAGAATTTGAAAGACTGAACAGTCTTTTTCAACAAACAAAAACTGATCCTCATGAACTACACCAAGAATTGTCCATGCACCAGAAAAGTCTTAAGAACAGACTGTATGACGTCAAGGAGCAGAAAAAATATTCATCACGTTGACTTTGGTATTAAATTCCTAACGGAATGTTATGCGTTCCTACATAAGAATAATGGGACTGAAGCTGAGATAGAAATAAACATTGTTAAAGAAAGATGCATATCTGTGCTAGAGGAAGCTCTCAATCAAATTACGTGTAGACTTCCCACAGAGAATATATGTCAAAGTCTGTCAAAACTGAGCCCTTTGGCAGTTTTAAATCAAGTATCAAGGACACAGTTTTCAGAGCTACCATTTTTACACCTGGTAGAAAAACAACATCAGTATTATAGAAGAAAAGTACTGAAAATTGACTGTTGTCAACTGAAAGAAGAAGCTACATTTGAGAAGGATGGACTACATAAAAACAGGGAAGATTTTTGGATAGGCGTACTTCGACAACAGGCATTTAAAGAGTTGGCCACTTTCGTCCTTAATTGCTTAAAAATGCCCGTTAGCAATGCTGTAGTTGAGAGAATATTCTCTCTTGTTACTTCAACTAAATCAAAAGCAAGAAACAAAATACAACTGGATTTTCTTGATGCAATTGTCAGAATTAGAGCAGAACTGTTGACATCAAAGAAATGTTGCAAAGACTTCATTTCATTTGAGAAAATGCTTAAAGATTTTACATCCGAAAAGGTTTATGCTGCATCTTCCACTAGTTCCATTAAGAATGACAGTGAAAAATTCAATCTAGAGCTTTTGATGTGAAGTGAGTACAATATTACATTTTATTTGGCAATTTTCTGGCATATTTTGGGTGATGGTTTGGCATAAAATGACATTTTTTATCTGGCAACCCTGCGACAAAGGCACTGATGGCTTTTGCCAAGGGTTCTCTGCTCGCTGACAGACTGTGTGCTAAAGGCTAAATTAAAGGTGGCCATTGCTTGGGGAAAAAATTGCAGAAGAAAAATAAAATTTATAATGAAGCTGTCTTCACATAAAAGGGGAAAAAGAGGGGGTACGGACGCTTTTTCAGTTACGGAATAACTCAATTGGGCATGAAGTCATCTGGAGATATATTCTGGTGTTTTCAAGTTAACTCTCCATTCGACTAATGCAAGTCAACTGGCACACTGAAGACACACTGCCTAATTGATTGCTTAGCATATTTGGCCGTGTGGTGTAGAGTAAAGAAAAAGAGATGGTATCCCCACGGTGAGTGGCAGCCTTATCCAGACTCCTATTTGATTCCCATCTCTTTACCTCTTTACCTAACACATGCATGGTTGCACAGATACCGTGTGTGTACGGCGGTGGACAAATCAAGGACAACAGTCTTGGTTGACTGGCTACGGAAACTACAGAGGCAGCTACAACAACAAAAATTTAACACTGTAATTCCCCAGCAGTGAAATTTTATCTACATGTAATTTGTGGTTTTTGAATACCTTACGGTAGCAATGTTTTGGTTGGAGTTTTTAAAATAACAACCTGTGTAAACATTTGGATACTAAATGTATTCAGACACGAAGAGATGCCTACAAGTTAAATGTGATTTATGAAATCACTACAACTGCTCAAAGTGATTCCGAGTACACTCCAGACATCTTTTACTAACCATCTTACGTCATTCGATATAAATATGGCAGATTATGTCACGTGATGATGACGTTTTAAGGTTTGAGGTTTGAACAACGGGTCAACATCATGGCACACAGGCAGTAACCATAAGTGCTCCGTTCTTCTTCTAACTCAAGTCTGAGTCCGAAAAAGCCCAGCACAGTGCACAGGCTCTGTAGCACCGGCGAGGACCCTGAAATACTTTGGGTAAATTTTTAACTATAAATTTTGCCCCGGGCAGCGCCGTTAGGATACTCTTTTCGATTTCCAACTGCCAATGGATTTTTTTACGTGCGCAACAATTTACACGGGCGTCATCAAATCTCACTACCCAGAGACCGGGATGAATTAATAGAAGTCAAAGTTCACGTGAAAATAATCGCAGCCCTTACTGGGGATTGAACCCGGAACCTCTAGCACTCGAGGCGGACACCATGCCTCAAGACCACCCTGATGATGATGACGTTTTTTCTTTAAACAAGTAGCCTTTATGAAAATGTTAATGCATTTCACCGGTCGACGATTACTATGTATGCATTTCACCGGTCGACGATTACTATGTATGCATTTCACCGGTCGACGATTACTATGTATGCATTTCACCGGTCGACGATTACTATGTATGCATTTCACCGGTCGACGATTACTATGTATGCATTTCACCGGTCGACGATTACTATGTATGCATTTTTCTTTACTACCTCTGTATGTGACTGAAGTGGGAGTAATATCCTCCTACAACAAGGGAATGTCCATTCATAGTACATAAAGACTGGGACGCAAAACAAGACGGAGGAATCTATTTAGATTAACGGCTTGTAAAGCCAAACAGCAAAATGAGTGGCACATACGACGCGTCTTTTCGAGGAAAGTAATAGGGAAAAATAGTCAAAAGGATAAACTCCAGCGACTGTTTACTTTTACTGACTGTCGCAATAAAGACAGAAATGCACAAAACCTGGCCCGTCAATGTGACGATGAAATTAAGCTTTGTAGTCATAATGTTAAATGAACATTTAACCCTTTAACCCGTGTATTGGTCAAGGTTGGGGGGGGGGGGGGGGGCGGCTCCACTTCATTTATAATAAAAACAAAAAATACATTTTTATTTCATGTGTGGTTGGTATCCATATTACGTAACTGTATTCGTGTACAGTCAGTACCAATATGGGATGTATTTTTCGTTATTTTGAGGCCCCCGCCCCGGCTGCAGTCGGGAGTCGTAATATAACCTAACGGTTGTACGGGTGTTTCTGGGACTTCTGCCTGGGTAATCCTCACTCTGTGTCCCCGGGTGTTAGTCTCTCGTTGTATGGACCTGGTGGGGTTGAACAACATACACACATACGTGATTAACCTCTATAGTAAAGTTCGGTGCCGTCTTAACAATGGGAGTTGGCTACAGTGTATCACTGTTCTCTTTAGAAATATTACATAGTGAGGCCCCAATCTCTTCCATGGTACGACTCTCGTATAATTATCAAAAAACCATAGAAAGGGATTTTTACCCGTCCACCGCAAGTAACGAACCACATCACTCGAGGGTCATGAAACTGTTAACCGTATTAGCTAGCCTCTAGAGTAGTGGTTCTTTAACTGGCTGCTTCGGTACCCAGGACTGCCGAGATCGTATGCCAGGAGTGCAGCGGCAATAATCAAAAATTTTTCTAAATGTGTTCGAGATCAGCAAAGACAGAAGTTTAAAACAGAAATACCGTGAAGGAAGACAAGAAGAGTCCTGGATGCAGGTGTATTCAGAAAAACAATGCTACTGGCAAAGCACTAGTGCATTCGCAACGTATGCTTAAATTAAAAAACAGATACAGGAGCAACCTTCCTTCAAGTAATTTGGGGGTACAGTCAACTAAACTTAACATAGACATAAAATAAATAATGAGGATTCGTCCAGTTTCATTCATCGCAATAAAGACAAACATAATCTTTGCCGTTTTTTTAGTCTTCATTTCTAAAGTATTCAAACAAGTCTAAGGGTAGGTGTGCCGCGAATTTTTTTTGTTTTGCTTGATAAGGTTGCCGCGGCGAAAAATGTTTAAGAAACGCTGCTTTAGAGACCACTCAAATGTTTGCTAAATTATGTGCTACATCCACCTCCAAACCTTGTTTGTGAATAATCACTCTGGGATACCCTTATATTATGTGCAGTTAAACTTCTAGTATTGTGGCGATGCGTAATGAACGGTTTGACACATACAGGGTTATTAAATTAATGCAAATCAACGATTTACCAAATCGCCGGCATCTAAAACAAACCGGGTATGTTGGTTTAGAAAACTGTGATCATCAAATATTAGAAACGCGCTGACCCTGGCATCGGACTAACCTTGACACGTTCGGAGCTAGCGAAATTGAATGAAGCTTAGCGAGAAGCGGACAGGACAACGGAACACTGCAAAGTGAAGTCTAAAGGCCTAATCAAAGGAGACAAGAGTTGCGGAAGTACAGAAAGCCTGGCTATTTTAAAGGAAGAAAAACGATGTTTGTTCTCCCACAAATATCATTTGGTCATTATCTCTGCTCAGATCCTGGTTCGTTATCACAGCATTGTGGGTGCCAGGACAATGTGGTGCACTGGGCCCTGCCTACACAAACAAATAAATAATCGATAAATGAAACTTATTGGTGGAAAAAAAGACAGTTTTTTTGGCATAAAAAGCCTCACGATTATTCTTAACTTTCTTCTACTTCTTCTTCGCGTTCACCGGCTTGTAAACTCCGGAAGAATGTTCTGGTTGTTCGTCCCCCTCCGCTGTTCCAGAATCTGAGTATTGTGTGCGTATTCAAAACGGATTGGAAAAAAATATGGCAGAAGGCAAGGTACCAGCAAGGAGGGGCAGGGGCCGACCGACACGAAGATGAGCACAGGATATAAGTGACTCCTTGAGTGTGAAAGTTCATGAGGCGGGAGAACTGGCAAGAGACCGAGTTTCTTTCAGGCAGACTGTGATGAGAGCGACGTTCTGCAAAGGACCTGCTACATGATGATGATGATTCATAACCTGGAACTTGAAAACAGAAATTCCAGACATTAAAAAGGCCCTTGGCTGGTAAATCTTACTGATAGAAATACCACAAGCCGTTACACATCAAATGAGGCATTTATTAGCAATTTGTGGTTTCACTAAGCATTTTCAAATTGAATAGTTTGCCACTGCTTTTTTGAAACAGCAGGAAGCTGATAACCTTGTCGTGAATCCAGCACAACGTGGTCTGCTAGAATACCGCCATCTAGTCAAAACTTTCTTTAAAAAAAAAAAAACTGCAGGTTTTCTAAATAATCATCATCATCATAAACCACTTCTGCCGTTAATCAACGTGGGAAAGAATCATTTGCGATCCAGTGCACGCTGGCTGCCATTGGCTATTGTCATGCCGCGAAGGTGTAGATTGTCTTTAATGTTGTCGATCAATATTCTCTGCGGCCGCCATCTTGCTCTTGTAGCTGATCTTCTGAGATGTAGTGCTTGTGATGGTATTTGATCTTGCTGTATTCTAACGAGATGGCCAAACCAACATGTTTCAATGAATATTTTTAAACAGGACGGTTTTTTGGCGTATCCACAAAGTCTTTCTGCTCACCATATCCGATTTCTGCAATGCTGTACATAGTAATGGGGTCTGAGTTGTTTCGATGCATGGCGTCCGCCTAGAGTGCTGAAAGTTCCGTGTTCAGGCCCCGGTAAAGGCTGGGCTATTTTCACGTGAACTTCTAGTAATTTTCCCCGGTCTCTAAGTAGTAAGATCGGACGCCCGGGTGTATTGTTGTGTATAAATCTTGACTTATCTTTGACGCCAAGTGTCCGCTAGACCCTCAAGTCCAGCGGTCTCCAACATTTTCAGGTTGCGCCCCCTTGAGTGTATGGCAAGACACCTACACCCCCCCCCCCCCCCCCACATCATTATCAACATAAGGTGAGGAGGATTTGTTTAAAAATGCAGAAAAATATTTGAATTACACTTCACCTCCATTGCTTCTTGAAAGACTTCGGGTGTAAACAGAATACTCAGAAGATAGCGAATGGCTCGTGGCCACAGAATTGCCTAAACCAATTATACATTGCAATTCTAGAGACAGACTGTAGATGATGGCACCTCTGGAAGATGCCTTAAGCAGATGAAGTGTGCCAGAGCTGTTGGAGTTGGATTTGTTGGATTTTACCCGGACTGTTTCGTATATTTCATAGAGGATAGTGATGGGGATTTAATTTGCTTTTCCACACTGGCAGATGAATAATTACAGGACGACCAGGATGCCGTGAAGCTTGCATAGATAACTTGACAACCTCAGGATCAAATCGTCCTTTCCCATGGTTCACGAGCTTCTCAAAGAGACACACAATAAGTCAGTCATGCATCGATAACAAAATCGCATCAAGAATTCTAAAAAGCGTCCATGTTACTGCCATGCTCAAGATCACTGTATCCATTTTCCTCAAGTGGCTATAAAACATAGTTGGCGTTTCGCTACATCTCCTTTCTAATTTACTGGCTGTTTGTTAATCCGTTACTTGAATTCCATATGTCTAAAATTACCCTGCTTGCGATATTTACAGGAAAAACAAGTTCTGTAGTCTGTGTGGCATTCATCTTGTCAGATCTGTTAAACGTCTTTAAAATAAAATTGATATAAGCAGGAAAAGGGACGATGAAATTATGTAACATGTACATTCTGGGTCGGAGGTTCGACAAGGCAAAACAGAAGTCGCTCCTATTTATGTTTCCCGGCCCAACTACACACTGGCTGACCTTTCATTTATATTTGCTCAGCTAGTCTGCGTCAGAGGGGTGTAATGTTGTACTGTTTTCTTCGAAAAGACTATCTTGTGGGACCTAGGCTGAGGCTGTGGGTAGGAAGGTTTGGGTAAAGGCCAGTTATATTTTCTGGGGTAGTTAAAAGCTGTGTCTTCGTGTAGTATAGAACACGCGACAATGGCGCTGGTGTAATTGGAGATAAAACGACTTGACACCCCTCTGACGTAGACCAGTCTGAGAAAGCATGAATGAAAGCTGAATTACACTAAGTTTATTGTGGGAAACGTAAATAGGACCCAGAAATCATTCCCAGCATCAAGCTGGCAACGATTCGCCTTTTTTTACAGCTGAAAATTCGGGTTATTTAGAGGTTTTAATTGCTTAAAGCGCCGCCTCGCCCTCCCCTCGGGACGATCGCCCCTCGGATTCGAGTCAACTGGTCTCCAGCGTCCTATAAGCATTAATCCCATAACTTTCTTAAGCGACCTCCAACCACCTTTGCAGGAAATTTTTAGTGTGTGTGTGGTTGGGAAGGGGGGTGTTGCACTCATGAACCCAACGTCCTCTTCATGAAAACTAACGTATGACCTTTAGAGCGTGAAATAAACCGCGCGACAATTTGTCACGGACCTTCTCATCCGACATTTTTATTTTTAAGTGGAGAGGGAGTGGGGAGTTACAATGTCAGAACACCAGTTACCTTACACGGGCACAGCTAAAAGCCAAGGCGAGTAACTCTGAATAAAGGATTTGCTGAAACCGGATGTAGCAGTGAGAAGGGCAAAGGTTACCTAGCGTTGACGTATAGCACAGTATGGAGTAATTTACCCCTAAAGATCCGCTTGATGCTATCTTTGTTTTACTGCTGACATGTTTGAAATGTATGTCAAATAATGGAGTTTTTAACATGTCCAGTTGGGTGTCCTGGTGACGCGGGTTTGTTAAGGATCCTTTCAAGTACAGTACACTCAGATACCTAAGGTTAAAGACGTTAAGGTTGAGAAGATTAGCTTTATTTATTGCACGTCTTTCTCTGCAAAACTACTAGTCGCTTGACAAAAGCGTCACACAAAGCACGAACTCCGTACCTACACTGACGATTAACTTGTAACATGTGTTTTCCCACGGCGAATCAACTTACCAAATTTGTTAGGCGGTCTCATAAACAATTTGGTTTAAATATATTATTTTTATTTGCCATTCAGTCCATTATTATTATGTACTTAAACGAGTGTGTGTTTTTCAGTCGATGTCCCCACTATACGATCAGTTGTCAATCCAAAGACTATTACATGTCTCTTGCACTTGCTTCTAACACAAACAATTGTTGTATTAACTCCTTATATCCAAAATGCTAAATAAACCCCTTCTGCCGCGCGGTAATCTCTCTCTCTCTCTCTCTCTCTCTCTCTCGATATGTATATATATATATATATATATATATATATATATATATATATATATATATATATATATATATATATATATATATTAGGGCTGTACCGAATATTCGCTTCGTATTCGCTTCGGGGTCGAATAGTGGACCTATTAACTATTCGGTATTCGGTCGAATAGTTGCGATCGGGCCGAATACGAATAGTAATTACCTTACATCCGCTTCTGCATACACGGCCTTAATGCTGACAACATGAAACGATTGGTTTTGTTGACAGCTAATGCAGCTTTCCTGCGTTAACTAAGCTTTTAGTGACAATTTCCAAGTTTAGTTACTTGTTTGTTATAATACTTAGGATTCTTCCAACCCTAGTTACTAGTTACCACAGACTGACTATAGGGTGCAGAACATAAAATGTTTTTAAATGTTTACTATTCTGTACGAATACTAACTAGACATGGAAAGAATATAAACTCCGGCCACATACAAGTTGATAATATGAAAATCAAACGAACGGAAACATATAAGTACTTGGGTGCAAACTTCAACTGTTCCAACATGCTGAGAGAAGAAATACAACCTAGACGACAGTCTAGAAATGAAATGGACTATGCCCTTCAACATCTACTAAAGTCAAAGTGTCTGTCTCGCAACACCAAGATCAAAATATATAAAACGTTGAAAAGACCAGTCGTTTTATATGGCTCTGAAACTTGAAGCAGAAATAAAAGAGATGAGGCCTTATTACAGGTTTTCGAAAACAATCTTACGACAAATCTTTGGACCCATCAAAGATGCTAACAGCCGGGAATGGAGAGTAAGATACAACAACGTAATACAAAATCTGTTTAAATCACTACTGATCACTGGCATCATGAGAGCGAACAGACTAAAATGGTTGGGGCACATTGAAAGAATGTCAGATGTCAGAGAAGTTAAAACTGTATTTTATAGTTTATACATTATGCACTTTTTATATTCGTATTCGGCTGAATAGTTGGTCCAGCTATTCGTATTAGGCCGAATAGTGAAAATCACTATTCGGTACAGCCCTAATATATATATATATATATAATATATATATATATATATATATATATATATATATATATATATATATATATATATATATATATATATATCGCAAAGTCCTTACTGTGTGGCGTTGGTAATCATGTCTAACCACAACCTTCTGTCTCGGGTACTTTCAATCAACTGTGACACAGATGATCCCCCATGCCATGATGTTAGACTGCCGGGCATCTTTTCTCTCGGTCTCCATCCGCCTCTCTTCCCCTTCAACTTTCATACTGTCACGAGGTGCTCCATTTTCTCCTTCTCATGACCAAAGAATGTAGATTGTCTCCTTCTAAAATTAGCATTAAGTTCTTTTCGTGAGTCAGTTTCTTTCAAGACCCTTTTTATCTGCCCAGGGTATTCTCATCATTCATTGATCCAGTAATCAGGTAAACACCTTTCCAACTTCACAGCAAACGGGTCACCTCACAGTTGCTTCCTCCTGTGCCACCGAAAACCTCACAGAATGTCCATCAATGCCCGTTGTGAAAAATAATGACACAGACAACAATCTAAAAAAAAAAAGGAAAAAGTTTGCACACGCATTAAATGCATAAAGCTCCCGTCAGAAGTGGCAACACAAACAGTCTGGCACGAGAAATGCCGTTCATTGACGACGGAAGCAGCAGTTACAACAGAGCAGTAGTAAAACGGGAAATTATTTGAAAAAGGCACCATAAGTTTTCTAGCAACACGCAGTTCACAAAATGCACCAAATTGGGTGCAGTCAAAAAGTATTCTAAATCAAATCCACAGCTTAAAGTCTCCCACCATGCACTTAATTCAGTAGCTGGACAACGGAACTATATCCTTTCAGTTTACATATGTAGGAAACTGCAACGGCTAACTACTACACTGTGGAAAGTTCTGACTGTTTAGACGTGAACCAGAACCTGAGTGTCGCGTGCACATCCGTTTTACAGATCTGACTTCTATGTACGCATACTGCGGGTTTCTTGCCTTTCAGTTAGGAATGAAACAACCGCAAAGAGAATAGCAATTAACACGCAGCTTATCTAAAACATCAGATACGTGTTTACACACACACACACACACACGCACACGCGCGCACGCGCACACACACACACAATAGGTCACTATAGACCAGTTTCATTCTGAACTGTTTACAAATGCAGCCCCAAGCTTTCTTTGTTGTTGCCGTATTGTGTTCCAAAACATGCATGCATTTTTATAGAAATGTCAATTCTATCAGATAACAGCTGTGTGGTGATTACAGTATGTGCACAGACAAGCAAAACCAAATACAGGACTTAGTTTCAACATCTTGAAATGAAACCGTTGTTTTTTTAGGAGACAAATTATACAGAAAACTGCACATAGGGCATAGTAGAGGACAGCAGAGTGTGTGTGGGGGAGGGGGAAAGGGGGGGGGGGGTCGTCCTAAGCTAGAAATCACAGCAAGAAAAGGCGAGGGGGGGGGGGGGGTCGTCCTAAGCTAGAAATCACAGCAAGAAAAGGCGGGCGGAGGGAGGAAAAAAAAGGGGGGGGAGGGGGGGGGGTTGAGTAGGCAGATAGTGGGAAAATCACAGAGAGAACATCTCTTAGGGGTAACCTAAGGGCGGGGGAGATTTTGGTAAATCTTAAAGGGGGGGGGGGGTGTGGTGTGGGCGGGTTACAGAAGAAATAAATCTATCCTTCTACAGACAATTTTAGAAAGAAAAAGTTGGTGCAGGGGATCCTTATAGAAACATCATACAGGGACAATCTTGGGGAGCATAATTTAGAGGGAAAATCTCGGCCAGCAAATCTTAGAGGGGAAATCTCGGAGAGAAAATCTTAGAGGGGAAATATTAGAGAGGAAATGACTGACTAACTGACTTTCTACTCCACCAGGACATTACACAAGCGATAAACACCCGATGACACAAAGTGCCACCATGCGGATGAGGATCGCGTGGAGAGGTCCCAGAAACCGCGTTCAGACGTTTGGCCATATTTATGGCCTGCCTATATTGCGGCCCCCGGCAAAAGCCAGGGTGGAGCTTCAAATAAAAAATTTCATCCTGAAAAGGACGATACAGAATTATAAGAGAGGAAATCTTAGAGGCAAATTCTTAGAGAGTCCATTTCAGAGGGAAAATCTTGGACACAAAATCTCAGAGGGGAAATCTTGGACAGCAAATAGTAGAGGGGAAATCTTGGAGAGCAAATAGTAGAGGGGAAATCTTGGAGAGCAAATAGTAGAGGGGAAATCTTGGAGAGCAAATAGTAGAGGGGAAATCTTGGAGAGCAAATAGTAGAGGGGAAATATATGAGAGCAAATCTAAAAGGGAAAATCTCGGAGGGCAAATCTCAAAAAACAAAAAACAAAAATTCGTTACATCAATTAGGAAAAAAAAAAAAAAAACACCAAAAGGTCTTAGGCTCAAATCCGAATCCAGCCAACATTTTTATACGCCTTTATTCTTCTTCTTCTTCTTCGAGTTCACCAGCTGTTCACTCTGGCGGAAAGTTCTATTTGCTCGTCCACTACTGAACTGCAGTCCAGCTCCAGAACCTGAGTGTTGCGTGTGCATCAGTTTTACAGATCTCATTCTCTTGAATACAGACTGTTGGTTCCTTGCCTCTCCGGCAGATGCACTCCGACTTCAAAGGAAGCTCCCCAATTAGTCGACTCTTACGACGTGCTTTTTGGGGAGGCAGTGGGTCTATTCTTGTTTTCCCCACAATGGCGCCCCGGAACCCACACGGGGGATACGCCTTAATTTACTTTAGCTCCGAGATCGACCTAGACTAAAATGGGTCATAGAAAAAGCTGTGGAGTAAAGGAGGCCGGTGTAATGTAATGTTGACATCATAACCCTAGAGTGGTGAGTGGTCTATACAAAAGGTCTAGCACCATAGCTCTTCTGCGCCAACAGAGTGAGATCAATCCTTTCCTTTTACACACTACCAGACCACACATCAATATCATCATCATAAACCACTTCTGCCGTTAAGCGTCGTGGGGAGGGACCACATATATCACCCTTGGGAAAGACGAGGCTATATACTACTACTGTCATGGAGAAATCTCTTTTCCTCATCACAAATAATCCACTGTAAATTATGTCTTCTTGAGGTGGATATTGTGGATCCGGATTAGAGACCTCAAGAGCTTGGATAGCTCAAGCGAACTTTGGCTTCAGGGGAGTTACGACTTTAATATACAGACTGCAAAACTTATACTGTTCCTTCTAGCCTGTGTTCGCACGCAGAAGTAAACTCAATTATATAAATAAATAGTACTTCTTCTTCTGCTCCTCCTCCTTCTTCTTTTGCTGCTGCTTCTGCTGCTCTTCCTCCTCTTCCTTCTTCTTCTTCTTCTTCTTCTCCTCCTCTTTCTTTTCATTCTTCTTCTACTCATCCTTCTTCTTCTTCTTCTTCTTCTTCTTCTTCTTCTCCTCCTCCTCCGCTTCCTATTTCTTTTTCTTCTTCTTCTCCTCATCTTCCTCCTCCTTCTTCTTCTTTTTCTTCTTCTTCTTCTATTCCTGCTCCTTTCCTCTTTCTTTTTATTCTTCTGCTCGTCATCCTTCATCTTCTTCTTCTTTATACCAACAACTCTGTAGATTTATTCGTGACTGATTTTATTTTGCAGCTCAAGTTTTATACCGGATGAGCTGGTCAGAATAAGAAAGAAAAAAATTGCTAACACTATAAAATCTTGTTTAAAATTAAAAAAACAGGCTCGTAAATCGCATCATATTTTGGAAAGTGAAATAGTTCAGCAAATTAATTTCCGTGCTGCATTTTAATCTGTCCACAACATCTTATTTTTAACTGTTGATCTCGTTAAGTAATTATTTATGAACTACTAGTCTTTTTTTTTTAAATGTATAATTGTTTATGAGTGAAACTAAAACCAACAACACTACAAACGCATTCATTATATCTGCCACTAATATCAATAACATTCCACAAGTTGTACAAGCTAAACCGCCCAAGGCAGTTTCTCAAACTGTTATTTGTCGCGGCGCCTTTTTTTCAATTACATTTTTTCCATGGCGCCCTAACCTCAGTAAAAGTATGACTATTCATATGTAAGAGATTTAAAAAAAAAAATAATAAAACTCATGTATCTTCGAATATTTCGCGGCGCCCCTGTAAAGAGGTCGCGGCTCCCCGGGGCGCTGCGGCTTACAGTTTGGGAAGCACTGGTCCAAGGGTTTCCCTGTTCTAAATGTATGTCTATATTTTTGCCGCCAGGAACAACTGGAAACAATATTTACACTTTAGATTACCTATTGCTCAAACCCAATGAGCTATAATCATGCAACTGTGGGACATACTGGGTTGAAGTAACAAGGGGATACAATAAATTACAATAACATCCGAAGGATGTGATTAAAGAAGTCAAGAAACCTGTACTGTGTAACGTGTTATTAAAGAACACATGGTCAGTTCCTTGGTACTTAAAGGGTTAAAATAGGTTGGGGATAGGGATGATGGAGGATGACAGAGTGCGTGGCGAAGTTGTTGAACTAGTGAATACCAAACTGTGCGCCGCGGCGCCCCGGGGAGCTGCGACATCTTTACAGGGCAGCCGCGAAATATTGTAAAAGCTTCATAATTAATTTAACAAAGACATGAATAGTCATACTTTTACTTGGGTTAGGGCGCCCTGGAAACATTTTTAACTGAAAAAAAGGCGCCGCAACCAAGAAAAGTTTGGGAAACACTGTGTTAAACCGTTTTCTCCGCGGTCTGAAAGTCAATATTTAGGTTTTTTGACTCCGCTGCTCCCTTTGTGAGTACTCGTGGTTCAAAGCTACAAAGTTTGTTCTTTGTTCGATGCTTTCGACCACCAACGAAAGGGATCGAGCTATACATGCAGGATAAAGCCAGATGCCACATCTCTGTTCTTTGTCGTCGCGCTGACCGACCGGCTGTAAACTCCAGCGGAAAGTTCTGGTTGCTCTTCAACATCTGCACTCAAGTCTTGTTCCAGAATCTGAGCTCCGCGTGAACATTCGTTTTGCATAACTGCTGGCCTATCTATATGCAGACTGTTGGTCCCTCTCTCAGGTAGATGCACTCCTACTTCGAAGGACACAGGCCTGATTAATCGACTCTTACAACATACTAGTTAGGGGGTGTGGGTTTGCCCCTCACCCCCTCAAAGGGACCCCCGAATCCACACAGGGAGGTACAATGAAATCGATCCCCAACCCCCACCACCCCCCCCCCCCAACCACACACAAAACTTGTCAATGGTTCTTGTAAATGCGGTGTTTCTTGTAAATGCTGCGTTTCTTGTAAATGCTGCGTTTTCCCTTATATCAGCGGTCTCCAACCTGGGAGCGGCACCCTCACCCTTCTGTTGCGTGAGAAAGTTTCAAGGAGAGTCCAGACATTTTTAAATTGAATCAATCTGAGCTGGTAATAATCAGAATTTTCAGCTTAAACAGCCATGAAACAAAACAGCTTTGCCAGCTTGAGGTGGAGAGTGATCCCTATTGTGCCTTGACCAACATCAGACCAACAATAGCAGTTTCAACAATAGCAGTCTCAACAATAGCAGGCTTCACAATAGCAGTCTCAACCATCACACTGATATTTACTAATTTACTGTTTGTTGGTGACTGTTTCTTTTGCTGTTTGACACTTCCAATTATATGCATGTTTGTCTCCAAGTACTTGTGAACAGTACTTCGAATTTTTATTTTGTCCTCTTTTTAATCACATTTTGTTATGTTTGGGGTGGGGGTTGGAGGGTGGGGTTCTTACAATATTCTCAAACAAAACAAGAAAAGAAGGAGGGGGCGAAAAAAGGTTGAATAACATTGCCTGATTTGCCCTAAATTCCCACAGCTATATATACCAAGCACGGCCTACTCTGTTTATTAGAGAAGACGTTGATACCAAGCAACTCCTCTGTAAGTGTCAATTTAACCGGGCACGATATTAGAGCCACCCACCCAGTCAACAGTGGAGACATCACGGCCCTGTGGCTGGTGCACAAACACGGGGAGCCATGCCAGCGAGCTGTGGCTGGTGTAATTGCATTAATTACATTGTCTCGGGACGAGATCATAATTACCTGTAGCATGAAGTCGCAAGGCGGGCAGCGATAAGCAGGCATAGATTAACAGAGATGTAAAACACTCACAGATACACACACACATACGGAATGTATTAACTATCAACATCACATCACTTGGTCCCCGTGTGGGTTCTGGGGCCCTATAACAGGAAAAACAAGAATAGATCCACTGCCTAATCAAAAGCAAAAGAGTCGACTAATTGGGAGCTTCCTTCGAAGTCGGAGTGCATCTGCCTGAGAGGCAAGAAACCAGCAGTCTGCATACAAATGAGTCAGATCTGTAAAACGGATGCACACGCAACACACATGTTCTGGAACAGGACTGCAGTCCAAAAGTGGATGAACAGCCAGAACTTTCCGCCAGAGTTTACAGCTGGTGAACGCGAAGAAGAAGAAGAAGAAGAGACATTACTTGTGAAATTCCCATCAGCGCTCCGTCCCCGTCTTCAGCAGCAAGCGGAGAGTTCCAATTCTGATGGCACCAGTAACAGTCCCACTGTATATCCGTCTCGCCTTTACCTTGAGTGTTGAACGTCGGCCGGATCTCCTAGTTACCTTTTGCAGCATCGTTCTAACACCGTGATGATCTATATGTGCTTTCGCACTGTTTACCCGCCCCGAAAGCACTCTTACAACACAGGCACACAGGCAAGACACACTCATATTTGCACATCCATTTATCTGTCTACAGCTTTCTACTTGTTCCTAGACACACACATACAGACACACAATGTGCACAGTGACCCATCTACACGCCATCCATTCATTCTCCATTCGTATCTTCATATCTACCAACTTACTTACCTTATTGCCTGCAACTACACACACACACACACACACACTCTCTCTCTCTCTCTCTCTCTCTCTCTCTCTCTCTCTCTCTCTCTCTCCATTTGTTCAGAACTAGGAATCTACTTGTCTGCTTATACACATACAGACACACACATGAGAACATACACATGCAGACACACACATGAGAACATACACATGCAGACACACACATGAGAACATACACACGCAGACACACACATGAGAACATACACATGCAGACACACACATGAGAACATACACATGCAGACACACACATGAGAACATACACATGCAGACACACACATGAGAACATACACACGCAGACACACACATGAGAACATACACACGCAGACACACACATGAAAACATACACATGCAGACACACACATGAGAACATACACGTGCAGACACACACATGAGAACATACACAAGCATACACACACATGAGAACATACACATACAGACACACACATGAGAACATACACATGCAGACACACACATGAGAACATACACATGCAGACACACACATGAGAACATACACATGCAGACACACACATGAGAACATACACACGCAGACACACACATGAGAACATACACATGCAGACACACACATGAGAACATACACATGCAGACACACACATGAGAACATACACATGCAGACACACATATGAGAACATACACAAGCATACACACACATGAGAACATACACATGCAGACACACACATGAGAACATACACACGCAGACACACACATGAGAACATACACATGCAGACACACACATGAGAACATACACATGCAGACACACACATGAGAACATACACACGCATACACACACATGAGAACATACACATGCAGACACACACATGAGAACATACACATGCAGACACACACATGAGAACATACACATGCAGACACACACATGAGAACATACACATGCAGACACACACATGGGAACATACACATGCAGACACACACATGAGAACATACACATGCAGACACACACATGAGAACATACACATGCATACACACACATGAGAACATACACATGCATACACACACATGAGAACATACACATGCAGACACACACATGAGAACATACACATGCAGACACACACATGAGAACATACACATGCAGACACACACATGAGAACATACACATGCAGACACACACATGAGAACATACACATGCAGACACACACATGAGAACATACACATGCAGACACACACATGAGAACATACACATGCAGACACACACATGAGAACATACACACGCAGACACGCACATGAAAACATACACATGCATACACACACATGAGAACATACACATGCAGACACACACATGAGAACATACACACGCAGACACACACATGAAAACATACACATGCATACACACACATGAGAACATACACATGCAGACACACACATGAGAACATACACAAGCATACACACACATGAGAACATACACATGCAGACACACACATGAGAACATACACATGCAGACACACACATAAGAACATACACACGCAGACACACACATGAAAACATACACATGCAGACACACACATGAGAACATACACATGCAGACACACACATGAGAACATACACATACGTCCAATCGTTCCACAATAATCTATCCATGTCTACTACGCATCTACTTACACACTGCACATACAAAAACACATTCTGGGAGAAATGTGGCTTTTCTGGCTACCCCCGGACCACAAAGAGTTCGTCGCCGCACAGTTAGGTTAAATCAGCTGAGCTAGCGAGCCGAACACAGAAAGATAAATAGTTGGATAGATCTAGCTTAAAGTGTTTACATTCCGACACACAGACACAGAGAGAAACAGACACAAACGGACACCGACCGACAGAGAGACAGGCGGATATACAGACAAACAGACAGACAGACAGACAGATAGACCTTAGAGTGCCTACCTTCCCACACACGCACTGGCGCAGGATTTTGTTTTTAACAAGACACCTTTCAATTTCATTCCGGATCGTTCAGCCCGTGACCAAGAGTTGCTACCTATGGTAAGCCTATCCCCCTCCCAACATTCTCAATTTTTCCCGTGGTTTTATATTTTCCCTCCTCAATTACATTGTCGATTTCTGCGCTCGTTGAACTCGTAAATATTTAACGCATATGTTCTCAGTATAGTCGTTATTTTAAGGTTCTGACTTATGTATGTCTAATTTTCTGAAAAACTATTTTCCACGCCTTTAGGCGTACTGGGCACATAGGGTTAGACCTATATTTATAGACCAATCGAAACTTTGAGGGGTGATGTAATTAGCAGCACACCGGCCGCCTTCACTATCCAGAAATGCATCCAGTACGCATTGAAAGCTGGGTCGACCTGGGAGCCAAGGTCATTTCTGAAAAAAGTGCGGCTCCGCTAGGACCCGAACCTACGACCTTCCTTCCCGATGAAAACTAAAATACCGTGTCATTAATTTGCTAATCTGCCCGGCTCTCTAGCGTAGTTGGCTAAACCAGACTGCGCGGTGACCGGGTGACGAGCTCCTTGTGGTCCGGGTTCACTTCCGGGGGTAGGCAGAAAAGCCACATTTTCTCCCAGATTCACGGTACATAACATGGAATCAAGGCCGAAGGGTGGCGATATCCATAGTACCGAGCCAAAGGGTTAACAACTCATGGTTTCTGGATATTAATAAAGTGAAAACAAACAGCTAATCTAACGGGACGTCTCTAGATTTAGGCCTTTAACGAAATGTGGAAGAGATTGCTGCTAAGAAAAAACACCACTACAGGTGGCGGCAGGAGGGGTTAAACTTTAAGTCAAGAGAATCGGCTTCATTGCACCGGGTTTGATCGATTGTGTCACGGTCTATCTCCGCAGAACGACTAGATCTCCGCAGATCAACTACTAGATCTCCACCGAAAGCGCTGCATACAGCACGAACTCCAGCAACTATCCCTATGGATCACAGTTATAAATGCACTGGTGAACTGAACGACAGATCCATGAGATACACCTAGGACCAAAAGAGCGCGAGGAAAACGGCTTGGCCACTTCGCCACGGTCATCCCCAAAAACGGAGTGGCTTAGGGTGAACACCACATGTTACACGCTAGGAAGAGCGTGGCTCAGAGTGTGACAGCTAGTGCAGTGGCTGACAGATAGTGCAGTGGCTTACAGTGTAAGTGAAGCAGAGTGGCTTACAGTGTGACAGATAGTACAGTGACTTACAGTGTAACTGAAGCAGAGTGGCTTACAGTGTGACAGGTAGTACAGTGGCTTACAGTGTAAGTGAAGCAGAGTGGTTTACAGTGTGACAGATAGTGGAGTGGCTTACAATGTGACAGATAGTACAGTGACTTACAGTGTAACTGAAGCAGAGTGGCTTACAGTGTGACAGATAGTACAGGGGCTTACAGTGTAAGTGAAGCAGAGTGGTTTACAGTGTGACAGATAGTGGAGTGGCTTACAATGTGACAGATAGTACAGTGACTTACAGTGTAACTGAAGCAGAGTGGCTTACAGTGTGACAGATAGTACAGGGGCTTACAGTGTAAGTGAAGCAGAGTGGTTTACAGTGTGACAGATAGTGGAGTGGCGTACAGTGTGACAGATAGTGCAGTGGCTTACAGTGTAAGTGAAGCAGAGTGGCTTACAGAGTGACAGATAGTGCAGTGCCTTACAGTGTAAGTGAAGCAGAGTGGTTTACAGTGTGACAGATAGTGCAGTGACTTACAGTGTAAGTGAAGCAGAGTGGTTTACAGTGTGACAGATAGTGCAGTGGCTTACAGTGTAAGTGAAGCTGAGTGGCTTACAGTGTGACAGATAGTACAGTGACTTACAGTGTAACTGAAGCAGAGTGGCTTACAGTGTGACAGATAGTACAGTGGCTTACAGTGTAACTGAAGCAGAGTGGCTTACAGTGTGACAGATAGTGCAATGGCTTACAGTGTAAGTGAAGCAGAGTGGTTTACAGTGTGACAGATAGTGCAGTGGCTTACAGTGTAAGTGAAGCAGAGTGGCTTACAGTGTGACATATAGTACAGTGGCTTACAGTGTAACTAAAGCAGAGTGGCTTACAGTGTAATAGATAGTGCAGTGGCTTACAGTCTAAGTGAAGCAGAGTGGCTTAGAGTGTGTCAGATAGTACAGTGGCTTACAGTGTAAGTGAAGCAGAGTGGCTTACAGTGTGACAGATAGTACAGTGGCTTACAGTGTAAGTGAAGCAGAGTGGCTTAGAGTGCAACAGGTGGCAGAGTGGCTTAGAGTGTAAGTGAAGCAGAGTGGCTTAGAGTGCAACAGTTGGCAGAGTGGCTTAGAGTGTAAGTGATAGCGGATAGTAACAGTGGCTTAGAGTGTAAGTAATAGCGGATGGTAACAGATGGTGCAGTTGCTCAGAGTGTAATAGATCACGGAGTTTCTCAGAGTGTAACAGATGGGAGTTGCTTAAGTGTACCAGATGAGAGTTGCTTAATTGTAACAGATGTCGGTTTTGCAACAGATGGCGAAGTTGCTTTCGTGTAACAGATTTTGAAACTGCTTAAAGTGTTACAGCTGGCGGAGTGGCTTACTCTGTAACATATCGCTCAGAGTATAAGAGATGACATGTGGCCTAACCCTGAAAACCCCACTGGGTCATGGGTGACCCAACCCACTAAAGTCGCTTTGAAGCAAGCATTATCTATTAACACTGACAACGTCTTTCCACAAACACCCAGTGGATATGTGAGCAACATAAGAATGTTAACTGTAACATTGTTGAACAAATCAATGCCACTGAAGTCCACTACGAAGATGGTCACTCTCTAGTAAGTGTTACTACCGCGAGGAGTCACTTTAGGTTAGTTGCGTATTCTTTACAGGACGTTGGTTTTTTTATAGACAAACTTAAGTCCAGTAGTTTGCCATTGCTTTCTGGATACCACTGTCAAAACCAACGCAAGGCGCATGGTCCGCAACTTGGATCGAACCCGGCATCCCGGAATTACGAAGCGTTCGCATCGACTTAGCCACAGAGCCGGGGGAATCACTTTACAAAGTCTATAAAATACTCACAAAGTAAGTTTTAACACTTTTTAGTATTTTGCATTTTAATAATGTTTACTGACAACTAGGCATTGACAAGTTACTTAAATTCTTTGTAGTTTCTGTAGGGTTAGAGTGTAAAAGATGGTGCAGCAACTTAGAGTGTACCACATGGCTTACACTGTAAGTGTAATAGATGGCAGAGTGTCTTCGAGTAGCTGATGGTTGGGTGGCTTGAATTTAACCATACAGTGAAAGGGCTATGAGTTCAACACGTTGCAGGGTGGTTTAGTGTGAAACAGAAATCAGAGATGGCTTACAATGTAACAAAAAGCGACATAGCTAAGAGAACGCCACGTCCATTCCTAGTTAGCACAAACAGCCGAGAGCCGAGGGCATGTGAAGGAAAAGGCGCATGTTTCTAAAGTACAAAACGCCGAGAGTCGAGGGCATGTGCCGGCGAAGGTGCATGTTTCTAAAGTACAAACATTTGAGAGTCGAGGGGAAATGCCGACAAAGGCGAATGTTTTTAAAGTACAAAACTCCGATAGTGGAGGGCATGTGCCGGTAAAGGTGCATGTTTATCAAGTACAAACATCCGACAGTCAAGGCCATGTTTCGGCGAATGTGCATGTTTATCAAGTACAAACATCCGACAGTCGAGGCCATGTGCCGGCGAAGGTGCATGTTTCTAAAATACAAACATCCAACAGTCAAGGCTATGTGCCGGCAAAGGTGCATGTTTATCAAGTACAAACATCCGACAGTCAAGACCATGTGCCGGCGAATGTGCATGTTTATCAAGTACAAACATCCGAGAGTCAAGGCCATGTGCCGGCGAATGTGCATGTTTATCAAGTACAAACATCCGAGAGTCAAGGCCATGTGCCGGCAAAGGTGCATGTTTATCAAGTACAAAGAGCCGAGAGTCGAGGCCATGTGCCGGCGAAGGTGCATGTTTCTAAAGTACAAACTGTCGAGAGTCGAGGCCATGTACCGGCAAAGGTGCATGTTTAGAGAGTCGAGGGCATATACCGGCGAGGGTTCATGTTTCTAAAGTACAAACAGCCGAGGGTGCATCCAATGGCGGTCACACACACACAGGTATCTATGATGCAAGGTAACCTGAAACATTCCTTTTCCCTCTTAGCACGATTTCCTTTACAACACAAACATTAGCCCCAGTCGCTACAAAAAAGTTATCTCTATTATTTCCCCCACTTGGAATTATGTTTTCTAATTTAAGATCCCAACAACAGTGCCCTCTTTGTTATCGGAGAGAGCTAAAAAAGACAAGTTGACAATTGTGTTCTTTCTTCCTATAACTTGTTTATTGTTGTCTGACACTGCCGCCGGGGCATTCCAAGAGTAGAGAAAAGAAGAAGATGGTGATGACTCTTGTCGGTTGCGTCGTTTAAAAGAAGTATCTCATTTTATAATTTTAAAAAACATAGTTTTTATTTTTGCGTGGTTTAGAAGGGTAGCCAGGTAGATAACTGTTCCCTCCACTACTAATATCTGTAAAATTAACACCTCACGAATTATATATATATATATATATATATACACACACACATATATTTGTTTAAATTTTAAAAAGACGCAATTTTGTCACAAATTTCCCTCCCCCGACTATGACACCCGAGGCCGAATGCAGCCCCCCCCCCCCCCCTATTTTCCCGACTATGACACCAGGGGTGGCCCGCACCCCCTCCCCTTTCCTATGCCACTGCCCGCACCTATGGTTACGCAGCAACCTTCAGTCATGTGCGGATGGAAGATAAGATACTATCTAATGCAGCGGTTCTCAGCCTGCCGGTCACAACCCTTTTTAGGGGAGGGGAGGGGGGCTAACGACCGAATACAGGGGTCGCCTAAGACCCTCGACAACAAACAAACAAACAAACAAACAAACAAACAAACAAACACATTCATTGAAGTTATGAAGGAAAATAATTGTTTATGGTCGCCACCATATGAGGGCCCTTTATTAACCGGTGGCGGCACTAGGAAGTTTGAGAGCCACTGCCCTAATGGTATCATTATGAAGTGGGCTGGTTCACACAAAAACCGGCGTCTGTATCGCGTTTTCGCAGTAGCTGCACACCGGACTCCGAGTCGGCGACAGGCGATTTGATTGCAGACCGATCAGTCGAGGATTTTGATAATGGTATGAGTGTCGTACCGTTAAGACGTCGATGATGGTGTTTTAAGGCTTAGGAGCACAGTTTCATAACCCCGATATACCGGGGATCCAAGTCAGCTGCGGGTAATTTGGTAGTAGACGATTATGAGTGACATAATACCTAATGCAATAAAAATGTTCGTGTATTCTAGACAAGCGGTTCTCGAACTGGGTGCTGCGGCACCCACGGGTGTGACGCGAGCGTTTGCCGCGGCAATTATCAAGAATTTTTCAACATCTGCCTAAGATCAGAGAAGACAGCAGTTTAAAACAGAAATACTATGAAGGAAGCTAAGATAAGTTCTGGATGCAAGTGTATTTAGAAAACACTGTTACCGACAAGGCCGCAGTGCAGTCTCAACGTATGCTTACATAAAAGGGGGAAAAAAACATACAGGAGCAACCTTCAAGTGATTTAAGGGTACAATTAAATAAACTTCCCATAAACGCAAAGGAAATAATGAAGGCCGTGGCAACCCCCCCCCCCCCCCAAAAAAAAAAATTTGAGAAACGCTGTTCTAGACAAAGCATTACTGTCTGCTGTGTTTGTAAATTGTTGATGTATGTGTTATTTGACCTATGCTTGGTTAATAGAAAATTCTGTAACCTATGGTGCCATATCACTGGTTTGAGAATAATTATGTCCGTATTCTATATTTATGGATTTCAAGCTATGAAGACTTTTTAGGGATTGTTTACATTGTTTACATAGCCATCTGGAGGTGACTGGTTCATTTCCCGGCATGGTAATTAGAGCTTTAGATTTTTATGTTGCCTAGTGTGTCCTTCTATTATTCTACTTCTTTCTGCAAGTGCCGATCAATACACTGTTTGTTTATTATATGTATAATAAAAAATAGAAGGCTTGGCTAAACAAAGGAAAAAAAAAACTTACGCGAACGAAGATTTCTATCAAAGGAAAAAAGAAAATTTGGTTTCTTTACTACACAAACAACATTTTAAAAACAAAATGAACCCACAATAAAGATAATGAGAAAAAACAGGAAGGCAAACTTATTATTTTCGGAAAAATCAATGTGAAAAGTTGAAATGAGAACACATACGAACAAATAAATATGCACATTTAAAGACACACGCACATACGCGCGCGCGCACACACACATATATACACACGAATCAGACGCTCCTCTGAGCAATACCTAAAGACAGTAACATAAATGTCGGCTTTAACATGGTGTTCAGGGCTCTAAATATGGAGGACAAACAGCTAACAGCATTCTTACTAGTACTACTCCTATACAACTCCGCTAAGACCGGTCCCAAGCCCGGCTGTAAAAGGAGGAGGGTCTGGCTGAACCTGAGTGCTTCATGCGTCTCCGGAAGTAGTGGGTAACCGTGAATCAGCCAGACGGCCTGCATGGAAGCCGCAAGGAGGCAGCCCCTCCACCATGCAAAGGCACAACAGGCCAATCACCTGTTTGCCTTAAACCACGATTACAAGTAACTACAGAGAGAAAACCGGACGGATCTTAACGGCGACGAACTGGCATGGCTTACGGACTACGATTTATGGAACATGGAATATAAGAGGCATTAACGGAAAGGAAAACGAGTTAGTAGGGGAGATGAGGAAAGCAAAATTAGGAGTCTTGGCTCTGACTGAAACCAAGAAAAAGGGGCAAGGAATCACAGATCACGATGGAAGTATGCTGCTCTACAGTGGTGTCCCTATGACGGAGAGAGCCAAGGGAGGTGTTGGCTGTATTGTGGCCAGGAATCAAGTTAGTAACATCAAGGGATGGAAATTCATCTCAGAGCGAATAATGGTGTTAGATCTGAAAGAAGAAGATAAAATTGTCAATTTTGTCATTGTGTACGGGCCAAATGAAGATAAGCGAGTAGATGTTAAAGAAGAATTCTTTGAACTGCTCCAAAAGACCATAGATGACTGTCACGATGAAATTATCCTCCTAGGAGATCTAAATGCCAGAGTAGGAAATGATCACTCTAGATGGGGTGGAGTGATCGGGAGATATGGTGAAGATGTTTTGAATGATAATGGCAAGCGACTTCTCAGATTCTGCAGGGAACAGAACCTTGTCATTACAAACACAAAATTCCCCCACAAGCGTATACATGCATACACAAGATGTGAACCTTCAAAGAATGAAAAATCCATCATTGACTACGCCATAGTTAGGAAAAGTTCATTCAAGTTTGTGAGAGATGCCAGAGTCATGAGAGGACCAGAGATTGGAAGTGACCACTATCTGGTCACAATAAAGAGAACAACTGAAAGAACTGCTCCAACAAGGCAACACCGACAACTATGCAAGAAACCAAGCAACCAAGAAGGGATGAGGATTAAAGCATACAAGCTAAGAGAGCCAGATATTAAGGCTAGATACCAGGAGCTTATAGTGAAAGCAATAGGAACTGAAGAAGAATCATCAGAGGACACTGAAACTCTCTGGTGCAGATTCAAGAATATTCTCACAGCAGCTGCAGTAGAAGCATGTGGTGAAGTCCCAAGTGGAAGGCGGGGACACAGGACACCTTGGTGGACAGAAGAAGTCAAATTGAAAATAGGAGAAAAGAAAAGGGCATGGAAGCAATACCTGGCAGCCAGGAACACAGCTGAAGAAATAGAAAAATATAAACAATATGTGGCACTCAGAACAGAGACCAAAAATATTGTGCTTAAAGCAAAACAGAAATCATGGGAAGAGTTTGGAGAAAAGTTGGAAAAGAATGCAAGAGAAAACCAAAAACTGTTCTACAAGACCCTTAAAGAACATGAGGAAGGGCTCTGCTTACTTCTCCAAAGAAAGGTGATAACAGACAATGTGAAAACCACAGAGGCATATCCCTCCTCAGCATTCCCGGTAAAAGTTACTCTAGAATTCTTGAGCAGAGACTTAGAAGTCTGGTAGAGCCACAGCTGGACGAGGCCCAGTGCGGCTTCAGAGCAAACCGAAGTACTCAAGACCTTATCTTCACACTGAGACAGATGAGTGAAAAAGCCCTGGAATATAAGAGTGAGATTCACTTATGTTTTTTGGATCTGGAAAAGGCATTTGACAAGGTACCCTGGAACAAGCTCTGGGACTGCTTGGCAGGGAAAAACATCCCAGCACCCCTGATCAGTGCAATACAGAGTTTCTACAAAAAGTGCAGAAATTATGTAAGAACAGCAGACCAAAAGTCAGAAGAATTTAAGACCACCAGCGGTGTTAGACAAGGTGATATTCTCTCACCTTACCTCTTCATTCTTATGATGGATGATGTCATCAAGACCTGTAAGGAAAAGACAAAGAAGTACTCTGTAGGGTACTGGAAGATGAGACCAATCTGTATATCAGAGCTGGCTGTTGCAGACGATGTGACCCTGATAGCTAAATCAGAGACACACCTTCAGTCCAACTTACTTGTCTGGAAGGAAGAGCTTGAAAAGAAAGGGATGACCATCAGTGTCTCCAAAACTAAAACCATGGTGATCTCAAGAGAGGAGAAGAAACACCAGATCATGATGGGTCAGTATGCGTTGGAGCAGGTTAACCAGTTCAAATACCTTGGAGTTGTATTAGACCAAAATGGAGGCATTAAGACTGAGCTGGCTACACGAAAAGCAGCTGCTGGGAGACTCTTCCAGGCCATAAACCGAGGGTTTCTTAGCAAAAGAGAAATTGGCAAGAGGACGAAAATGGCTGTTTACCGCTCTACCTATGTACCAGTCCTGACCTATGGGTGTGAGTCATGGGCAATGACAACAGCTCACAGAAGCCAGCTGCAGGCCTCTGAAATGAGATACCTGAGAAAGGTGGTCCAAGTGACAAGAAGGGACAAAGTCCGCAATCAGACAATACGTCAAGATCTTGATACCCAGCCCTTACTAACCCGAGTGGATCAGTCACAGTTACGATGGTTTGGACATGTGTGCAAATGGGAGAAAATCGGCCACCATGGCAAGCATGGGAGGCTAAGAACCAGGGAACCAGACCTCCGGGACGACCCAGGGTGCGCTGGGAAGACAACATCCGACAGTCCATGACTGACAGAGGACTGGAATGGAACAAAGCCAGAAAGAAAACTGCTGATAGAGACGTCTGGCGATCTCTCTGGCAAACCTCTACACCCCAAGGTAGAAGAGGAGCGACTAAGTAAAGTAAAGTACTACTCCTATACAACAACAACTACTACTACTACTACTACTACTACTACTACTACTACTACTACTACTACTACTACTACTACTACTACTACTACTACTACTACTAATACTACTAAGCTACTACTACTACAACTACTACCACAACCATCACTACTACTACTATTACACCATCAATACTACTACTATTACACCATCAATACTACTACTATTTTACTACTACTACCACCACTTCTACTACAACCACTATTATACTACCACCACTACTACTACGACCACTACTAAACTACCAATACTACTACTACTACCATCACCACTATTACTACTACTACTACTACCACTACTACTACTATTACTACGCTGCTAGTGCAACTACTACTACTAAGCTACTACTAATACTTTATCCTCAAATTCTTTCTCACGCCACCCCCGCCCCCTTTCTCATCAGGTCTTTAAAACGGCGGCTGGCAGGATGTGTTGTGATCTACAGCAAGCCTGTGACATCTGTGCTATTTGACTCGACACGTTATTTCATAAGATTTCAGCAAACCTTTAATTAGTCGCCTTTTACGGCTGGCCTGTTAGCAGTAAATATCCCCCCCCCCCCCTTTTTTTCCCCTCTATTCCCCGTGGGTCATCCACTGAAACATGGAGAAAACTCCGTTGTTACATTTTCAAGCATTCTATTAAAATCAGACAGGAAGGACTGCACTGATCTGAAGTCGGTTTAACAAATACAATATCTAAGATCTGGGAAGGAAACGTTATCAACCAACGCATACTGACACAGCCGATATCCGTCGTGTTCTCAAGAAGTGAGACGCCGAACGACCTCAGGTTCATGTTTACTTCCTAACGAGTAAAGTAAAAGTAAAGTTAAGGACCATTTTCCACGCCTTTAACCCCAACCCACATACGTCCTACGAGAGAGTGCAGCCTAGGTCCCACGACTAAATGCAGCCTAGGTCCCACGGTTGTATGCAGTCAATCTACCACCCCCTGAAATATTAGACTGGCCCGTGACCTGTGTAATTCACCTGTTTGAGGTAAGATATTAATAAAGCACCCTGTACTGTACGTTAGCGTCAGGTTTTCACGAGGCATCAAATCAGAGTCCTGGTATGTAACTATAGCTTTCGATTTGTATGTTGTTTAGTGTGTCCTTTTATCTTGCTATGAGTGCCGATCAATACATTGTCTCTTTGTTAATTATATATATAATATTCCTACGGCTTCAAGGGTCCCCCCTCTGTTTATTTATGTGAATGACGTGTAACACAATGGAGCCCACCAATCAAATCTCTTTCTTAAATGTCGTGTATTCTAGACAAAGCATTACGATCTGCTGTGATTGTAAATTGTTGCTGTGTTTGTTATTCAACCTATGCTTCAGTAATATAAATTTATGTAACCTCTGGTGCCCTTTAAATGATTTGAGATTAATTCAGTCCGTATTCCATATTCGTGGATTTCAAGCTGTACGATAGACATGCCAACGAGGACATATTACTGGAGGTGCTTATTTGGTTGTGTTCTTAGTTAGCGTGTCTACATCCCTGGCACGTAACTACAGCTTTCTATTTTTATGGTGTCTATTGTGTCCTTCTTTCTATGAGTGTGTCCTTCTTTCTATGAGTGTTGATCTATACATTGTCTCTTTGTTAATTATTAACAAAGATACTGGTATTTACGGCCTCGGATATTTCATCTATCCATCGCTTGCATAGTCGACCTCTGGCCTGCTTCCATTATAGCTAAGTGACACGGCTCTCTGCGGTGAACTGTCTGGTGGTGGCGGTCACCACACATGCCCAAACCATTTGATTTGTTGATTCTTGATGTATTGTAATACTTGTTCCATCCCATCTTATTTCATGCAATCCATACCTGTGTAAAAATAACGCGAGCGAGGAATGAACCGTTTTCGCCAACCCAATGATCCGGAGCGCAGCGCAAGGTAAGCCAGATACGAGAACAGCAAAACGACAATAAATCACAACAAATACCGAGCGACTGAATCCAGACAGCACAATCGACAACTAGATGAGATGACGACAAGAAACGTCACCACAAATATAGCGGACAGGGCAGAAGGCAGCAATGCTTTCTGACCCTTAGCTGAAAGTGGTCACTGTTAAAACTGATTGAGTGACATGTTTACATTTGATCATGCCTCGCAAATTAAAGTTTATCTTAGTATTAGACAGAAGAATGGCTGGTAGAAAGGTTCCAACGCTGGTCTCTCATTCGGTTGACCGAGGTTTAAATCCACGGTAAGTGGATGTCGGAAGCAAAAACAGAATCCTAGCCACAGTAATTGCATTTAGTGCGCAATAAAAGTCATGCCTTCATACTTAAACAAATTTCTCGAAAACCCTTAGATTTTTACATGCCATTATGATGTTATAACTTACAACTGTACATGTGCAGCTGTTTTCTTAGAGCGACAAATTTCTGTAATCTTTGTTTGACTAATCATTTGTGTAAACCTAATAATAGAAAATAAAATAATTGACACACACCTGGAGGTTGTTTACAAATAAGTTCAGCGATGCATGGTAATTATTTTGACAGCATATCCAGCTTAAAATGACAAATTCACAACTCAGAGGGGACTAATGCTGAAGACCTGGAACCAGGTTATATGCCAAATGTCAACTTACACCGGTGACCTTGTTAGACTTATGTTGGGCACAACATTTGAAAAAGACCACAGACATCAAGCCCTAAGACGCCTATGAAACGCTTGCAGTTTGATGTTATCAAAAGTTCCGGTTGCTTAATTAACTGTTTGCTAAGAAATCTGTGTCTTTTTTTTTTTCAAAAGGCAAAATGAAAACTATTTTTTTTACATTCTTAAAAAACAAAAACAAAATCTAACAAGGACATCTTCTTCTTCTTCGTGTTCCCCGGCTGTAAATTCCGGCGGCGGAAAGTTCTGGTTGTACGTTCACTTCTGGACTCTAGTCCTGTTCCAGTAACTGAGTGTTGTATGCACATTCGTTTCAGAGGCCTAACACATTTTTATGCAGACTGTTGGTTCCTTGCCTCTCAGGCAGATATTCTTCGACTTCGAAAGAAGTTCCAGATTAGTCGACTCTCACACGACAAGCTTTTGGTTAGGCAGTAGGTCCATTTTACCCACAATGGGGCCCCGGAACCAGGTTATATGCCAAATGTCAACAAGTTACAGCAGTGACCTAGTTAGACTTTTAAGTTGGGCACGACATTTGAAACAGACCATAGACATCAAGCCCTAAATCTCACGATCCGTCCTACACCATACACAAAATTTGTAAAGACAAGCATAAAGACAGTAATACACACACAACAAGAATGTGCAGCAGCCGTTTTTTTCAATTAATATGACATGGTATAAGTTGAATTGAAATTCATTCCTACGTAAAATAACTGCAGCACGCCCACTTCAGCAAAAGACAACATCTACCGACGTTTTACTTTGAACATACTTTCTCCCCTTTTCTATGTGTGTGTCGGTCTGTATTCAAGTGCCCTCTGTTTTTTTTTTTTTTTGCTCGTAAAGACACTTATTGTTACTCTTAAGCTAACTACTGTTCCCTCATTTACGTGTGATCATCACTTTATCAAGCTGTTTTTGTTTTCATCCCTGTTGAAAATGAAAATCCTTATTTTTACAAGTGCATAAGCACTCAATTTCGAAGAGCATGGGGGTTCATAGCGAAAGCAAATGGACGTCGCTTAGTGCAATAAAGCCTTGCGTCTAGTTTGAAAACTGAGGTGGAGGCAGTCACTGCTGCTTTCCGCTGGCTTGAGAATCAGCTGTACACACATGCGGTGCTTGTAAATGATCTACAGAGCATGCTGAGAAAAGTGGAGACAGGTATGCTCCGTGCAGAGTGGCAAGCATCACTTCAGAGGTCCCAGCTAGTTAGCGTCCTTTAGATATTTTCTCCAGGTAATGCCAGTGTGTTAGGAAATGAGCAAGATGACAGACTGGCCAGTTCTGCACCACCTGGTGGTGAACTGACGTATGACAAGCTAGATGTTGTGAGGGCCCTTTGGCCCTCGGTCTGAGGAGAATGGCGCTTCGGGAATTTACCAGGGGATCTGGGCGAAGCTCAACCTCAAGATAAAGGCGAGACGGATATACAATCCAACAGTTAGTGGTACCATCCGAATTGGAACTCTTCGCATGCTGTTGAAGATGGATACGGAGCACTTATGGGAGTGTCCCGATTGCTGTGATGTCGATTCTTAATTTATCTCTCAAAACACAATTTCACAAATCGCCTGATGACCCTATTGAAACTTTCTTACGCCCCCCCCCCTCCTTTCCCCATGGGAGGAGGTGGGGCGCTCGCCGGGTTGAAAACCCTTGCTTTAAGCAAAGCGTGTTAAATCATCTGGGGTTGAAAGAGTTAAGCCTACACGTCTAAACTGTCGCTCCGATGATTCTTTCTTTTTATGTAGCTCCTCCTAGACACGAGGCTGCTAATTACAGCAATAAACGTTAAAAATAGTCCGGGGAACGAATATTGTGGGGTGGTAATTATTCATTACCTAGTGTTCTTTGCAGAGAGAAAACCTTTTGTTGTTTATGCTCTTCTCCTTCTTTTTCTTCTTTCTATTACTACTGCTTCTTCTGGTTCTTCTTTCTACTCCGACTTCTTTGCTCTTTCCTTTTCTCGTACCTCTTTCTACTTTTTTCTTTTGTTCTTTTTCGTCTTCTTGTTCTTTTTACTTTGTTAACTAGTTCTTTTTCTTCTTCCTGTCCTTCTTTCTTCTTCTTTTTCCTCTTCTTTTTTTTTCCTTTTTATATCCTTCTTTGTCTTCTTCTTCTCCTCCGTCTATCTTCTTCTGTGTTCTTCTTCTCCACCGTCTATCTTCTTCTGTGTTCTTGTCTACTACAGCTACTTCTACTACTGCTGCTACTACTACTACTGTCACCACAACTACTACTACTGCTGCTGCTATTACCTCTTTTCTTCCTGTCATTATTATTATTCCAAAGTGTCCTCGATGCCTCTTAAGGCACAATACCATCGCAGGTTTGTGTGTTTTGTTCTGTTTCATTCTATATATAACTGATATGTGTGTTTTTCAAATTACTGATCTATGAATGTTCAGTTGATGCCGACTAAGGGAAGTGGGGGAGAAAAGCGGAGAGAGGAAGTTAAAAAGAGACAAAAAGAATAGAGAGACGCATACACACACACACATGATCTGAGTAAAGTGGAAGGGAGAAAGAGAAAAAGAGATAATCAGAGAAACGGACATGCAGGCGGACAAGGAGAACTATATATATGATGAGAGGGGGAGAAGAGCAAGATATGTATGTGTGTGTGTGAATATATATATATATATATATATATATATATATATATATATATAGAGAGAGAGAGAGAGAGAGAGAGAGGGGGAGAAAGAGACAGGACAGAATAGACAGAGATATAATAAAGTCCTTTCCTTTTAATTCACTCCATCTCTTTGTGTGTGTGTGGGGGGGTGGGGGTAATTACCGCGAAAATCCAGTTGGACCTTCCCGGGAACTTCCCCATGAAATTTTGGAGTCCCCTAGATGGGGAGAACTAAAAGAAAATTACATATATTATTTTAAGAAAATTGGAGCATTTGTTACAACGTTTCAGATTTCATAATTTACTATTCATCAATAACCCCCCCCCCCCCCCCCCTTTTCCTCCCCGCCAATCTATAAGGCGGACAATCAGACAGGTGGACAAGGAGTAAAATAACATGTACTAATTTACACTATGGGAGTCGGTGGCGTAGCGTAGCGGCTAGACTCTTGCGAGCGGATGGTCGTGGATTCGCTCCCTGACTGAGCCCAATTTTTTTCACAAATGACATTGACTTCCAGGTCGACCCAGCCTTGAGTGGGTACCCGGGTGCAGTCCCAGGAAGTAAAGGCGGCCGGCGTGATGCTGACTACATCACCCCTCTTGTGCCGATTGGTCTATAAAAATTTGGTCCAGACACATATGCCCTACAAGCCTCAAGGCGTTGATTTATTGCTACCAACCTAAATTGTACCACAATTTTTATCTTATTGGTCACTTAGGTAACCAGAAGGTTTGCATCCAGAAGGAATAAAAGGCTGGTGTGGGAACGGGGGGAGGGGTAATTTAAAACAAATATACGATCTTTTTCTTTTTCGGGTTCACCGTCTGTTAACTCCGGCGGAAAGTTCTGGTTGTTCGTCCACCTCGGGACATTAGTCTTGGTACAGAACCTAAATGGTGCATGCACATCCGTTTTACAAATCCGATTTACGTGTAAGCAGATTGCTGGTTCCTTCACTCAAGCAGATGCACTCCGACTTCAAGAGAAGCACCCATTTAGTCCACTCTTACGACATGCTTGTAGAGTGGGTGTATTATTGTTTTCCCCCACATAATGGGGTCCTGAAACCCACACGGGAACAAACATACGATGAGGTTGCAGAAACGCAAGGGAACCACTGTCCTCCGTATCAACCACACAACTGTATTTGCAAAACGATGAATACCCCGAGGTACAGAAAATACCAACGACTAGAGAAATCGCGTGACCCAGAAACTTCAAACAAAACAAAACACAGACGGCGTTAACGAGACACTACACCGGAGCTTTTCAAACTGTTTAAGTTGGTCACATGTTTTAGAAACATAATTTTGCGACTTTTTGTCCACTAGCAAAACAGCTGTCATGCTAATCCTTTATAAGACATACAGACATCAAATGAATTGTTTGACGCGGTATGTTCGCGCAACACATCTTCACACTGCAGCAGACACACTAATGTGTCGCGACATGCAGTGTAGAAAGCTGTGAGCTAGTCCGCTAGTTTCACGACAATACAATGGACTACTTTACAAAGGAAGCAACTTAACACAGGAGGGTATGTGTCCTACACCGCCAATTTCAAAACATCCCACACCGTAAACAGAAGTTAAAATCAAGAAACTGATTATAATTGATTATTGATTAAATCAACACTTACCGGCGTAACATCAACCGAGTCCACATCGATTTCAAAAGGGGCGCTGACGTTCTCGTCACCTGTGCCCTGATTTACAGCCGAAATATCCGCCATGACAAAATGAGAATGTCCCTGTGCTGTTTGTTATTCGGTGCTTCCTACCTTGTGGGAAAATTAGTGCGCCGTGTGCAACAGGAACCAGCCGCCCGGTATTCGAACGACTCCAAAGAATCCTTCCCACCCACCAGCGCAAGTTTTGGCAGTTAGAAGCAACAAGTTGAAGAGCGGTTTAAAAAAATAAACCGTACACTGTTCTGTTGCCACAACATGTGATTGTAGCTGGGAAGTGAAAAGTATCTAATTAATCTTCCACATGTTCAGCGGTGCGTGGTGCTACCTTTTTGTAATGTTGGTTTGGTAAGCAAGTTAAAAAAACTGTTTTAAAAATATGTGTAGGTAAAGGGGCTAATCCAGTTAGCACTTTAAAAAAAAAAAAATTTTTTTAATTTATTTGTTCGTTTCTTGACGAAGTGTTTGAGCCAGTGTGCTGTGATTGGGCCGCATTGGCTAGACGCTTGCTTTCCTGCCAGGGGGACTAGGGTTCGAAACAGCATTGGTATGGTGATCATACGTCACGTTTTCACCGAGACAGTCCCGTTGTTTTAGGTTTGGGTAGTATTCTTTATTTCACCCCATCTCGGGGGTTCCTATGAAGTTTCCCAGAAAGTCCAATATTATAGAAAATAGTTAGGGGGGGGGGTGGTAATGTATGATGCTGTTCATTTAACACTAACTTCATATGGGTTCCGGAGGCCCTATTTTAGGGTAAACAAGAATAGACCCACTGCCTACTTAAAAAGCATGTCGTAAGAGTCGACTAATTGCGAGCTTCCTTCAAAGTCGTAGTGCATCTGCCTGAGAAGCATGGAAACAACAGTCTCCATACAAATGAGTCAGATCTGTAAAACGGATGCCCAGGCAACACTCGGGTTCTGGAACAGGACTGCAGTCCAGAAGTGGATGAACAACCAGAACTTTCCGCCAGAGTTTACAGGTGGTGAACGAGAAGAAGACGAATAAGAAGATTTAACACTAACGCTAAAATCCTAAAATGCCTATATTCTAGGGGTGTCATGTGTTGGTTTTTTCATCGTTTGTTGCATCATCATTTTCAGTGCGTGTTACTCTAGCTCGTCTGCTCGTCGCCATCACTGTGCCCTGTTTGCCAGCAGTGTTCTTACTTCGTGACTTCGCCCTCGCCATGAATTTTCGTGACCTTTCAGCATTGCTGCAGTTAACCCTAACCCACAAGTATACATACATGGAGACTGTCGGTTCTTTTCATAGCACTCCTCCGCTGCCCCTAACCCACAAGTATACATACATGGAGACTGTCGGTTCTTTTCATAGCACTCCTCCGCTGCCCCTAACCCACAAGTATACATACATGGAGACTGTCGGTTCTTTTCATAGCACTCCTCCGCTGCCCCTAACCCACAAGTATACATACATGGAGACTGTCGGTTCTTTTTATAGCACTCTCCCGCCGTCCCTAACCCACAAGTAAACATACATGGAGACTGTCGGTCCTTCTCATAGCACTCCCCCACCGCCCCTAACCCACAAGTGTACACACATGGAGACTGTCGGATCTTCTCATAGCACTCCCCCACCGCCCCTAACCCATAAGTATACATACATGAAGACTGTCGGTTCTTTTCATAGCACTCCCCCGCCGCCCCTAACCCACAAGTATACATACATGGAGACTATCGGTCCTTTTCATAGCACTCCCCCGCCGCCCCTAACCCACAAGTATACATACATGGAGACTGTCGGTTCTTTTCATAGCACTCCCCCACCGCCCCTAACCCACAAGTGTACACACATGAAGACTGTCGGTCCTTTTCATAGCACTCCCCCGCCGCCCCTAACCCACAAGTATACATACATGGAGACTGTCGGTTCTTTTCATAGCACTCCCCCAACGCCCCTAACCCACAAGTATACACACATGGAGACTGTCGGTCCTTTTCATTGCACTCCCCCAATGCCCCTAACCCACAAGTATACACACATGGAGACTATCGGTCCTTTTCATTGCACTCCCCCGCCGCCCCTAACCCACAAGTATACACACATGGACACGGTAGGTCCTTTTCATAGCACTCCCCAGCCGCCCCTAACCCACAAGTATACACACATGGAGACTATCGGTCCTTTTCATAGCACTCCCCCGCCGCCCCTAACCCACAAGTATACACACATGGAGACTATCGGTCCTTTTCATTGCACTCCCCCGCCGCCCCTAGCCCACAAGTATACACACATGGAGACTGTCGGTCTTTTTCATAGCATTCCCCCGCCGCCCCAAACCCACAAGTATACATACATGGAGACTGTCGGTCCTTTTCATAGCACTCCCCCACCGCCACCCCAACATGGCCCTTTTCAGGGACCGCCCCGAAATATGTCCAAAATCGCATCCCAGTCACAAAGTTTTGGCCAAGAGATAAAACCAGGTTGAAGCAGAACTTTACGGGTCGCTGGGTAAATAACACAAGCAGTGAAGTTTAGGCTGGAGACAACATTGCAGATATATATAATCTTTTTCGGGCGATCTAAAGAACAAGAAGAAAGTAACCCTAACCCTCTACAATACTGGACTTTTGGGGACTCCCTAGGAATTCCCTACGAAATCTCGGAGCACCTGTGATACTGTGAAATAAAAGCATAGTACCTAGTTGTGCCCTGATCGCCTAATCGATACTCCAAAAAATGCCCCACTTGTCCCGTGTTATAATAATCTAGGATTTATCTCGAGAATAGAACATAAACTTGCTGTTATATCTGTAGACGTTATTAGACTGTATAGTTTTATATGTTTTAATGTCAGAAATGTGTTGATGACAATTTTCATTGTAGAATCCCCCCCCCCACCCCCACCCCTCTTTCTTTCTAAGTGTAGTTAAAGAGCATATTGTTTGGTCTATTTCTTTTTTGTTCGTAATGGTTCAGGTTTTAAAACCATTGTCGATAGCAGTGCGAGTAATTATCCCGTCCACCCAGGTAACCTAAAAAAAAAAGGGTGAGAGTTAAAGGTTATTCAACTGACTGGCTTGGAATGTCCCGTTTTCTGCTCAAAATATTATGGTGCCCCTATGAATGGGGCGAATTTGTATTAATAACCTAGGGATCCTAAATCGTCCCAAACTAAACTGGGCGCCAGAAAATGTCCAGGGAGATATAGACGGCCGTTACGATGTTGACTACATCACCAATCCTGTGTCGATTGGTCTATAACAGTGGTTTTCAGCCTAGAGGGCGTGCCCCCTAGGTAGGGTGGGGGGGGGGGGGTGCAAGGGAGTTTCACAACAAAGCGATTGGGAAGAAGAAAATGGGGGTGGGGGGAAGGATCAAACAGTTTTAAAACTGAGTGCGTTTGTACTTGTAACACTTGTGTGTGTGTCTGTCTGTGTGTGTGTGTCTGTGTGTGTGTGTGTGTCTGTGTGTGTGTGTGTCTGTCTGTCTGTGTCTGTCTGTCTGTCTGTGTGTGTCTGACTGTGTGTCTGTGTGTGTGTCTGTCTGTGTGTGTGTCTGTCTGTCTGTGTGTCTGTCTGTCTGTGTGTATGTGTCTGTGTCTGTCTGTGTGTGTGTGTCTGTGTGTGTGTCTGTGTGTGTCTGTGTGTATGTCTGTGTGTGTGTGGGTGGGTGTGTCTCTGTGTGTCTGTGTGTGTGTGTGTGTGTGTGTGTGGCAATAACTGAAATATTTGTTAAGACTGTTTATGACATAGAAAGCCAAGACTGTTTGTGTTCATGGGCAGTTTGTACAAGATCAAACAGTCTCAACTATCACATTGATATCTGCACACTAAATTACCAGTTGTTGGTGACTGTTTAAAAAAAATGTTATTTCACAGTTTGATTTGTGTGGATATTTGTATCTAAGTTCTTATTAGCAGTGCTTTGGATTTTTCTCCGAGATCTAGCACGGTCTGCCTCATGCAACTGGTAATGTGAGTATTTGGACCTTTTTACGCCTTAGAAAACAGTTATGAAAGATATCCAGTTATTAGCAGGCCTACTGTGGTGCTACTTGGTTACGGGCCTATGATCGGTTGAAAAACGACGCTACTACTATCACCAGCATCACTATCACCACCAAACAGCCAAGCCAAAACCACCACTATAGCGACCATCACCACTACAACCGCCACACTCACTTCTATTGCTGCGGATGCAGTTACTACAGAAACCGTCATCGTTACTGAAACTATACCCAACACAATTTAATGTAAAACGTTACTGTTATTACTACCAACATTATTATTACAACAACGACAACAACTAATCATACTACTACTGCTATTGTTGCTGCTATCACCAACGCACTACTACTAAAACTATATAACGACGATTTTAATAAAAATCTGGGCTGGTAATTTTATCACCAGTATTATTATTACAACAACAATAATTACAATAACTATTGCTGCTGCTGCTTCTACTTCT
>CAJHNH020000635.1:77500-87500 GCA_905116865.2 Candidula unifasciata
GGAAAAAAAAAGAAATGTAAAGAAAAATAATAAAGAAAGAAAAAAAGAATGGAGAAAAAAAAAATGTAGAAATAAATAAAGAGTTTTTGTCTAAAAAAAAAATGAGAAAAAATTAGGAAAATAGAAAAAAAATTAAAGTGAGTTATATGCGCTAAGAATAAAAAAATTTGGTGTTATAAAGTTGTAATATATAAAAAAACAATACAAAAAAAAAATATGAAAAAGCAACAAAAGAAAAGTGGTAAAAAGAAATGAAAAAAAAAAAAGAAATAATTTTAAAAAAAAAAATAATATAAATATAAAGTGTAAAATAAATAATAAACATTCTGAAAATTAAATGAAAAAAAAAAAATAATGGAACATTTAATGATTTAAAGATGATTTATTAATGTAAAAGAACAAAATAATAGAAGAAATTATTGTGTATTTTTTTTTATAAATTTTAATTAGGCTTTAAATTTTTTGTTTTTATTATTAAGTAAACGTTTTTGAAACATGAATTTTTATATTGAAATGTTAAAAAATTATATTAATTTTTTTTATTTTTTATTAATTTCCTTATTATTTTATATTTTGTTTTTTTTTTTTATTTATTTTTATTATAAATTATTTTATTTTATTAATTTTTCATTATTATTTATATTTGTTTGTTACATGTTTTATTTTAAGTATTTTATTACATCTAATTTTTTGTATTAAATTATTTTTTTAAATATTAGTTTTTGTTTTTTTATTTTTTAATAGTGTAATATTTTTTAAATTTTGTTTTTTAATTACCCCTTTTGAAGAGTTATATTAAAGAGTATTATTCTGTTGTTGATTTTTTTAATTTTTCATGTTTGTATTATGTTATGATTATTATTATATTTATGGAAATATATTTTTTTTGTTTTTTTAGTGTTATTTTTTTTTTGTTTTTAATTTTTTGTGGCATTATGTTTATTTATGATGGAAAAATTATAATTTTTATTTTTATTAATTTATATTTATTTTTTTTTTACTTATTGTAATTATTTTTTTTTTTTTTTATTTTTATTTTTGTTATTTTATTTTTATTTAGTAATTATTATATTGTTTATTTTTTTTTATTTTTATTTTAATAGGGTTCTATAGTAAAAAAAAAGTTACGGTTGTCTTTTTATTGTTTTATTTTTTGGGAAAAAGAATTTTTAGAACTTTTCTTTATTTCATTTTTAATTTTGTATTTTGTTATTATTTGGTTTCTTATTCTTTTATTAAACGTTGGTGTTTGACGATGTTTTTTATTATTATATTTGTTTTTTTTATTTTTTTTTTTTTTGATTTTGAATTAGGTTTTATCTTTTTTGTGTAGGGATTTGTTTTATTTGTTTTTATGACTTTTGAGGGATTCTTTGTTTCATTTTTTTTATAAAAGTAGATTAATTTAATTTTTCTTTTTTACTTTTAACATTTTTTTTTTTGTGGGTTATTGTTTTTGTTTAAATACTTTGCTTTTTTTTTTTTGTTTTTTATTTTTTTTTGTTTTTTTTATTTTTTTATATTAGTTTTTATATAGATTAGAATAAGTTTTAATATTTTTTTTATTTTATTATTGTTTTATTATAATTTATAGTGTTATTTTATTTTAATTTGATTTATAGCTTTTTTATTTTTATTTTATCATTGTTATTTTATTTTTTTTTTTATTTATATATTGATTTTTATTGTCTGTATTTTTCTAAATTTTATAAAATTTAATAGCTATTATAAATAATAATTTAGTAAAAAGTTTTTTTTTTTTATTAAGAAAAAAAAAACGTAATATTTACGATTTATTCATAATAAAAAATTTTTTTATTTAATTTTTTTTAGTTTATTAAGTAATGTAATAATATTTATAATTTATCTTATTAAATATACTATATTATATTTTTATAATTTCTTTAAGTCTGTGGTGGCCAACATCACGCCCGTCTCATTAACTTCCTTTTAAGGCTCTAGGCTAAGCTGGCCGCCAAAGTCTGCCTCTGTTGGAATTTGAACCTACGACCTTCTGATCCGGGGCGAGTGTCTAGTCGGTACACCACGTTGGCTTCTTCTACAGTCATAGCTGTTGGAAAATACATGACACCGCTGAGATTTGGAACCAAACCACTGTCTCGGCAAACTAAATGCTGGGTGTTACCTGCTATACTAGCACTACCAAAATACAGTGTTATTCAAAATGACGGATACACTTTCATTCATGTATATTTTGTTGATTATACATTGAATATGATTTTAAATATATATATATATATACATATATAAGAGTGAGAGGTTGGTCTACAGATTACAAACTTTCAATAGAGATTATAGATGTTCAATGTGGCCACCGTCGGGCTGCTCGGTAAACATTTAAGCGGTAGCCAAATTCATCGCACACAGGAAAAAACATCTCTTTGCGCAAGTGAGGTCACTACAGCTGTTATACGGTTCTGCAGGTCGGCCAGAATTTTTTGTAGAGGTAGTAATCGAAACTTTAGAACTTTGGCTTTCGCCTAAATGTATATATTAATATTAAATATATATTCAAGGAAACATGCAGGAATAAAAGTGTATATGTATTCCTGTGTGTGTGTGTGTGTGTGTGTGTGTGTGTAAAACAAACCGTTTTCTGAGAAGTTAAGGTGACTAGGAAATTGCTGCCCCACACCCCCCCCCCCCCCCACTACCCTTCCAACACACACCCAATAATAGTGCTGTAAACTATGTCAAAGGCATTCTCTTTCTCGGAATGAAAACGTAAATGCAAGACATCACAGAAAGCAAACAACAGAGCGGAACACACCCGTAATCTTCAGGAAAGTCGACCAGCCCAACAAACTTGTGAATTAAAAAATGACCTACTCTATTGCTGGAGACTAATGTCAAACTAACCTATGTGTGTACTAGGATAAGCGATGGCCTGACATCTATTTCCAACACTCGAATGGCAGTGCTTGCTATAAAACTACATGAAACAAATGAGGTACATGAGATTAAAAAATGCAGGTAATTTATCAGTAAGTAAAGTAAGTAGAAGAAAAGGTAATGCAAGTAATCAGAACGGCTAAAGTAAACAAATGTTCATAAATTAAAAAAAAAAAAAGTCGGCATGTGAAATATGTTTTTATGAGATTCTGTCAGAGAAACGAAGCTAATTAAAGAAATATATTTTGTGTTTTTGGCCTGATGCCTTAGAGCCTTGTCGGAGAACATTACATAGGGAGCACTCACAAATTAATACTACGCTCGTTTAGTGTCTGCGGTTTAAATGAATGAGCTGGTGCAGTTTGATCTTGTTTGATAGAATCAAAATCGTTCGTCGACCTCTTTGCTAAAGTCGATGCTTTTCTGTGTGGGTTTCGGGAGCCGATTACAGGGAAAACAAGAACAGACTCGTCGCCTAAGACTAAATGGGAGCTTCCCTCGAAGTAAAAGTGCATTTGCCTGAGAGACAAGGAACCAACAGTCTGCATCTATCTATCTATCTATCTATCTATCTATCTATCTATCTATCTATCTATCTATCTATCTATCTATCTATCTATCTATCTATCTATCTATCTATCTATCTATCTATCTATCTATCTATCTATCTATCTATCTATCTATCTATCTATCTATCTATCTATCTATCTATCTATCTATCTATCTATCTATCTATCTATCTATCTATCTATCTATCTATCTATCTATCTATCTATCTATCTATCTATCTATCTATCTATCTATCTATCTATCTATCTATCTATCTATCTATCTATCTATCTGTCTGTCTGTCTGTCTGTCTGTCTGTCTGTCTGTCTGTCTGTCTGTCTGTCTGTCTGTCTGTCTGTCTGTCTGTCTGTCTGTCTGTCTGTCTGTCTGTCTGTCTGTCTGTCTGTCTGTCTGTCTGTCTGTCTGTCTGTCTGTCTGTCTGTCTGTCTGTCTGTCTGTCTGTCTGTCTGTCTGTCTGTCTGTCTGTCTGTCTGTCTGCCTGTCTGCCTGTCTGCCTGCCTGCCTGCCTGCATATCTATCTATCTATCTATCTATCTATCTATCTATCTATCTATCTATCTATCTATCTATCTATCTATCTATCTATCTATCTATCTATCTATCTATCTATCTATCTATCTATCTATCTATCTATCTATCTATCTATCTATCTATCTATCTATCTATCTATCTATCTATCTATCTATCTATCTATCTATCTATCTATCTATCTATCTATCTATCTATCTATCTATCTATCTATCTATCTATCTATCTATCTATCTATCTATCTATCTATCTATCTATCTATCTATCTATCTATCTATCTATCTATCTATCTATCTATCTATCTATCTATCTACCTACCTACCTACCTACCTACCTACCTACCTACCTACCTACCTACCTACCTACCTACCTACCTACCTACCTACCTACCTACCTACCTACCTACCTACCTACCTACCTACCTACCTACCTACCTGTCTGTCTGTCTGTCTGTCTGTCTGTCTGTCTGTCTGTCTGTCTGTCTGTCTGTCTGTCTGTCTGTCTGTCTGTCTGTCTGTCTGTCTGTCTGTCTGTCTGTCTGTCTGTCTGTCTGTCTGTCTGTCTGTCTGTCTGTCTGTCTGTCTGTCTGTCTGTCTGTCTGTCTGTCTGTCTGTCTGTCTGTCTGTCTAATAATGTGCCAGTGAAGGATGTTCGGGTAAGGCATCAGATGAATTCGACATGGATCACACGTTCACATCCTCTCAGACGTGAGTACGCTTGTCTTGAAGTGAGTTACAAAGTATTTGCAGATGTCAACTAATTCTAAGCGAACGTAAACGAGCACGGAAATTACAGTTAACAGCCATATAAATTAACACTAATTTAAAGCTTTAGGGTTTGAAAAAGGCCCGGGGATACACACTCCAGCAAGGCGATTAATTCAACAATGTATTTGACTAATCCAAACAAAGATACGCTTCTACTGCAGCGAAAAAATATTTGCTTGGCTTGCGAGTATTTATCGTCCTTCGTTCCTTTATGCATTCATTTATTCATTCATTCATTTTAATGCATATATATTCGTTACGTCCTTTTCATGACGTAATTTTTTGTTATTTGAAGCCCCACTCTGGCTTTTGCCAGGGGCCGCAATATAGGCAGGCCATCAATATGGCCAATTGTCTGAACGCGGTTTCTGGGACCTCTCCACGGTGATACTCATCCACATGGTGGCACTTTGTGTCTTCGGGTGTTTGTCGCTTGTGTGATGTCCTGGTGGAGTAGAAAGTCATTCATTCATTCATTCATTCATTCATTCATTCATTCATTCATTCATCCATTCATTCACTCGATCATACAGTTATTTGATTTTATTTGATTCAAGAACCTACATCACAGCACTCGGGGCATTCCCAGAAGCGCTCCGTCCCCATCTTCAGCAACCAACGAAGAGTTCCGATACTAATGGTGCCAGTAGCATTCTGATTAAACGTCCGTCTTGCCTTTCTTCTGAGCCTCGAGCTTCTGACAGAACCTCTCATCACCCACTACTACTACTACTACTACTACTACTACTACTACTACTACTACTACTACTACTACTACTACTACTACTACTACTACTACTACTACTACTACTACTTCTACTACTGCTACTGTTGTTGCTGCTGCTGCTACTACTATACTACTACCACCACCACTACTACTACTACTCCTACTACTACTATTACTATACTACTGCTACTATACTACAACTACTGCTACTACTACTACCACTACCACCACCATCACTACTACTACTCCTACTACTATACTACTACTACTATACTACTACTACTATACTACTACTACTATACTACTACTACTACTACTACTACTACTACTACTACTACTACTAATACTACCTACTACTACTACTACTACTACTACTACTTTTGCTGCTGCTGCTGCTACCGTGTTTTTAAAGTAACCTTTTTTTTACGACAATGATGAATTGGTCATATGATGTCAGCCCTATCTAAAATATGGGCGATGGGGGTGGGGTGGGGGGGGGGTGCACAAGGGGCATGTAATCCAAAGTTCCGGCACTTATGCTGAGGTGAGGATTCGAGAACTCATGGAGTTGATGGTTCTAGATGAAGTGAGGATTTTCTATCGACTAACTAACTTAGAGTACACGGTCATATTCTTCTATCACCAAAACAGATCGTAGTCATATATCTATACTGTAAATCACACTATAAACAAATCGGTTGTCGCTCCTTCAAGTGATCAACACCACACCGATCGCCATTACTTCCCAGAACACTACCAGGTAATTATTTTAGGCTAGTTCGACACTGCAGTGTGTGGATTGGAACCTAAGACCTTTGAGCCCGAGGGCGACGGTTACGCTATCTCAGCTCCCTAATGGAGACAAACGCTAACCCTCTAATGCCTGTTTCACTACCTGGAGTCTAACAGCTGCAGTAGCTAGACGCTCGTCTGCGGCTCTGAAGTTGTGGATTAAAATCCGAGCGAAGCTGGACTTTTTTTTCATGATCATCGCGCCGAAATTGACCCATCCTTAAAATGACACCAGGTAAAGTCATGGAAAGTAAAGGCGGTCAGTGTGTTATGGAGTACACCACCAACTAAGTGCCAAATAGTCTCTAAAAGGTCAAGCACCTCGTGCCTAATGTGCCCGAAGGCATGGAAAAGGGTCTGTTACCACTAGGGGCCTTTATACCAAGTTCTCAATTAATCATAATAAATCTGTTTGCAATTCTTTACTTAAAGCAGGCCCAAGTAACAAAATTATACCCCCTTACTTGAATAGAAATCAATAACTATCGATTTGCTAATGCACTCCTGTACTGCATCGTGAGTTTCTCAACATTCCCATTTCACAGACAAATGGACATTTAATCGATGCAATGGACGAAAAAGAAAGATTTAATGGGAGTTAGTGATCTTGGTGGATTAAAGCATAACACCATACATGGTAATGAAGTAGGCGGAGAGCTCATCGAACAAAGGTGACAGAACCTGAGGGGACTGCGATTTTTGTGTGCCCCTTAAAGGTTTTTAGCGGTTAAGGGTGGAGGTGGGGGAGGGTGGTTTATGACCTTCCCTCCCACCGGAGGGAAGATTGTTACGGTACTAAGCTGCTCCTAGCCATGTATAGTTAACACATTTCGTATGATTTCAAATATACAATTAATTTACATTCAGTAGATTATATATATGGAAGTCACTGTCAGACTTCGTCAACTTATGTACAAATTTGTCGGTGTAGGAAACACAGAGACGTGTCCCTGCACCGTGGCACCCGAAAATGCTGAGCATGTGCTCCAACACTGTTAACTGTATGCTAATAACAGAGACACAATCTGGCCTGTTCCAACCACAATGAAGACAAAGCTGTATGGTACACGAGTGGATATAGACTGCACGATAGCTTTGATAAAGGCTACCGGCCTCCTGATATAAGTTTTCTGACAGAAGGATCGACTACGAAGAGGACGAGCTGGGGCGTTGGCGGCTAGATGCCCGCCTGTGGATCAGAAGGTCGTGGGTTCGCGTCCTGACGAAGCCGGATTTTTTTTCTCTCCAGAAATGACCTTCTCTCCCAGGTCCACCCAGCCTTGAGTGGGCACTAGGTCAAGTACGTGGGAAGTCAAGGCGGCCGGCGTGATGCTGACAATATAACCCACCAAGTGCTTATTGGTCTATAAAATATAGATCTTGCCCTATATGCCCAATACTCCTGAAAGCGTGCAAAAAGGGTTATTTGTTTTACTATTCACAAAAGTCACCCTATTGCGTTGACTTCGAGATGGTGTAGCGATTCCCACGGGCTCTCTTGTGTTTTAGGTATGTTCGTTCTGTATCAGAGTTGACTGAAAGTACACGAGATAGAAGGTTGTGGATAGACATAACTACCAACGCCACATGCCATCGATTCTAAGAAGAAGAAGCACATCCACAACCGACGAGAGCCTTACAAACTAAAACATCAATAATTCGATACTCACGAACCGTTGCACTTTCGGCGCTTCCCCCTGCAGTACTTCTATATTGTACAAAGGCGCCGGCGGCGCCTGAGCTACTCGCAACAAAAATACAGTCCACAAACACCAGTCGTTCACAGAAAAGACAGTTACAAAAAAAGGAAGCGTATGGACCGAGGCCAAACGAACGCGAGCCAGTTTTCGGAACAGTGTGTATAGACAGTGAAGGAAGGCTCCTAAAACATAGGACAGCCCGTGGGATCCCGCCAGGATATCTCGCAGCCGAACAAGATGGGGCGATTCGTGAGTATTGCCAATTATTCCCTTGAACAATGTTTGATTATATTAAGCCTCTCTCTTCCCTGCAGAATTGTGTATGTGTTTATATGTCAACGCTCCTGAATACATGAATATCGTGATTGTTCGAATAAAATAAAATGCATCAGCAAAAAAAAATAGACACAGAGGATGATTAAAGGTGAAAGAATCGACTTAATTTTATCTGATTTCCTTTCATCTCATAGCTGCTACCTGAAGGTTTCACCATCATGAGAGTAGAAGGTTTCACCGCCATTAGAGTAGAAGGTTTCATCGCCATTAGAGTAGAAGGTTTCACCGCCATTAGAGTAGAAGGTTTCATCGCCATGAAAGTAGAAGGTTTCATCGCCATGAAAGTAGAAGGTTTCACTACCACGAAAGTAGAAGATTTCACAGCTATGAAAGTAGAAGATTTTACAGCTATGAAAGTAGAAGGTTTCATCGCCATGAAAGTAGAAGGTTTCACCGCCACTAGAGTAGAAGGTTTCACCACCATGAGAGTAGAAAGTTTCATCGCCATGAGAGTAGACTGTTTCACCACCACGAGAGTAGAAGGTTTGAACACCATCACAGAATGTTTCACCACCATGAGAGTAGACGGTTTAACCACTAGGGGAGTGCAAGGTTTCACCATTATGAGAGTGGAAGTTTTCACCACCATTAGAGTAGGTTTCAACACCATTAGAGTAGAAGGTTTCACCACCATTAGAGTAGAAGGTTTTACCACCATTAGAGTAGAAGGTTTCACCACCATTAGAGAAAAACAATGTCAACCTGCAAAGCAGGCCAACAAGGCAAACCCCAGATACCCAGTTCAACCTCCAAAGAAGTTATAATTAGGGCACCCGTAAGGCTAAACCGCCAGGTGCAAACGGAGGTCCTCATTGGGTCGAAATCTAAATTATTTTATATCGAGTTGTATCCACCCAGGTCGCATAATGGTAGACTTAACAATACGTGTAATAAAGCGTGCATTTTGAATTAGGCGTGGATTCGGCCAAGGCCTTCTCTAGCTGATGGGCCAATGCGCTCTTCCAGTCAGCTATTTAAGGTAGGCGAACAAAAAGTGTGTAGCGTGGTTACGCGATGTTTAGGTGTGTAGTTAGTTACCTTGCTTTCTATTTATATTTCCCAAAAGAGCTGTTGTAAAGTGTTAAGTGTTATAACTATGCCAGCGAACTGTTCAGTGCCTCGCAATATCGAATTATGAAACTGTCTAAGGATATGTGAGTGTGTTTAAATTTGGACACGGCCTTGATTCGGCAAAGCAGAATGTATGAGGCATAGGTGCTGGAACCTAGATGCTCATGAACCATGAGCCCCCCCCCCCCCCCCCACCCCGAACCAAGGTTCTCAAAAACTATGACAACCCCACCCCCCCCCCCCCCCCCCCCCCCCCACACCCCTCACCCTGGAAAAAAAGACTGACTGGACTAGACTAGTCTTAGGCATGCAACCATGTAAATTAATCCTAACTGACCGCCAACGGCGGAGAGAGCTGATCAGACAGTCATCAGAAGCTGGTGACCCAACGACATGTAGTGTTACGGGATGATGATGATGGTGATGGTGGTATGGTCTTTTTTCACGTTGTCTCATGGATCTCTTTGATTAGCCTTAATGACTGACATGCACTTATTGAGGAAAACAACCTTGCTGTCTTTTATTTTTTCTACCTCAAGCAATTTTATTACATCAGTAACAGAATAATATGTCTCCACAAAAACCTAAACAGAGAA
>CAJHNH020000635.1:100000-115000 GCA_905116865.2 Candidula unifasciata
GCTTAACAAGTGTTTGCACATGGGAGTTGAAGGTAAGATTTCCATCGATGATCAGACCTAAAGTTTTGTGCTCAGTTACACTTTCTACTGGTGTGTTACCTAGGTAGAGTTGAAGGGTTCTATGAGAGTTTAAAGTGCACAGTTTTTGTCTTCTTGTTATTACCATAGATTTTGTCTTACTTATGTTGATTTGCATGCGGTTTGCGTAGCTCCAACTAACTACATTGTTTAATTCTTGTTGCAAAGACAACTCTAGTATATTACAAGTTCGAGCGTTTAAATGGATGGTACAGTCATCTGCGAATAAATCGCACGACGACGACAGACTTAAGGGCAGATCATTTATGTAAATTGCAAATAGAAGGGGGCCAAGAATAGAACCCTGAGGAACTCCAGAATTTAAAGTAGTAGTCTGTGATATAGATTTATTATGTGAAACAACTTGTTTTCTGTTTAATAAAAAAGATGTTAGCATTGTTAATAGGTTGGAACTCACTTTCATTGTTACCAGCTTTCGGATAAGAATAGTGTGGTCTATCATGTCAAAGGCCTTTTTGAAGTCTATAAACACTGCACCACATATCTTATCTTCGTTAATATTCTGATGCCAGTTTTCTATCATATTTGTTAAGGCAGTATGACAATAATATTTTGGTCGAAACCCTGACTGGTTGTCAACAATAAGTTCGTTTTTATCTAAATGTTGGAGTATTATTTTGTGAATGTGTTTTCTAGTGGTTTTGATAGGGATGATAGTAAAGAGATAGGTCTATAGCTACTGGGAATACTACTGTCTAATGATTTAGATTTTAGATGAGGATAGACTTTGGCAATTTTAAAGACTGGAGGAAAGTAACCCTTGGCGATGCACTGGTTGTAAATGTAGGTTAATGACGTGCAGATAACTGATGCAGTACAACGAAGGATCCTATTGCTCACACCATCTAGACCTGATGCATTACTATTTTTGAGATTAGCGAGATATTTAAAAACGTCATTGACTGACATCAAAGGCATGTCAGTGGGAAAATCTCTGGAGCATTTATTCTCACAAAATGTTGACAGCATGGATACATCACATGGATAGCTCGGTATTGTAGCCTTTATCTGCTCTATGTCATCCTGAAAGTAATTGCTGAAATCATCAGATGTTATATTAGATGTTACCACACGTGTTGAAGTGTTTTTTGTTTGTCAGTGTGTTGATTGCCTTCCATATATCCTTACTGTTTCTTTTATCTGACACTAAGTTTCTGAAATAGTTCTTTTTTTCCTTTCGAATAACATACTGTACTTTGTTACGCAAACTCCGATATGTGACAAAGTTCTTATCTTTGTGTGCCCTATCTATCTATCTATCTATCTAGATAGATAGATAGATAGATAGATAGATAGATAGATAGATAGATAGATAGATAGATAGATAGATAGATAGATAGATAGATAGATAGATAGATAGATAGATAGATAGATAGATAGATAGATAGATAGATAGATAGATAGATAGATAGATAGATAGATAGATAGATAGATAGATAGATAGATAGATAGATAGATAGATAGATAGATAGATAGATAGATAGATAGATAGATAGATAGATAGATAGACAGATAGATAGACAGATAGACAGATAGATAGACAGACAGACAGATAGACAGACAGATAGATAGATAGATAGATAGATAGATAGATAGATAGATAGATAGATAGATAGATAGATAGATAGATAGATAGATAGATAGATAGATAGATAGATAGATAGATAGATAGATAGATAGATAGATAGATAGATAGATAGATAGATAGATAGATAGATAGATAGATAGATAGATAGATAGATAGATAGATAGATAGATATAGATAGATAGATAGATAGATAGATAGATAGATAGATAGATAGATAGATAGATAGATAGATAGATAGATAGATAGATAGATAGATAGATAGATAGATAGATAGATAGATAGATAGATAGATAGATAGATAGATAGATAGATAGATAGATAGATAGATAGATAGATAGATAGATAGATAGATAGATAGATAGATAGATAGATAGATAGATAGATAGATAGATAGATAGATAGATAGATAGATAGATAGATAGATAGATAGATAGATAGATAGATAGATAGATAGATAGATAGATAGATAGATAGATAGATAGATAGATAGATAGATAGATAGATAGATAGATAGATAGATAGATAGATAGATAGATAGATAGATAGATAGATAGATAGATAGATAGATAGATAGATAGATAGATAGATAGATAGATAGATAGATAGATAGATAGATAGATAGATAGATAGATAGATAGATAGATAGATAGATTAGATAGATAGATAGATACATGGTTTATAGGTAGTCAAGTAGGTAGGCAGGCACTCAGGCAGACACACAGACAAACAAATCACCGGATAAAAGTGCACAGTCAGTACTGCAGTGTTTGTGTTGTCATGTAAACAGCAGGATGACATATCCTAAAGCTGGTAATTCCTGTACTTGATCTTACACGTCAAGCAGTGCGCTGAAGTATGCAAGCGCTGATATCATTCTGGCAACACTATCAATATTCTATTCACAGCCGTTCCTGGAGGCAGCCGTAAAGCGCCTGTTGTAGACAGGCTGATTTATTGGTGAACTAACTGTATCGGGGCCTGTCATCGACACCGGTGTTCCTCAACTTTTTACACTCGCAGTCCCCCAAAACAGTGGACATTAAATCTTGGCCCACCTGACAGGTAAGGGAGTTGCCGTGGTGTAGCGGCTAGACGCTCGCCTGCGGATCGGAAGGTCGTGGGTTCGGGTCCTGACATAGCCGGACTTTTGAAAACAAATGACCTTGGCTCCCAAGTGGACCCAGCCTTGAGTGGATACCAGGTGCAGTCCTGGGAAGTAAAGGCTGCTGGCATGATGCTGACCACGTCACACACCAAGTGCCCATTTGTCTACATAATATAGGTCTAGCCCTATATGCCCAGTTCACTTGAAAGCTTGGAAAAGAGTCCTTTACTTTTATCAGACAGGTAAACTAAAAGAGAGCTGAGTCAATTTCGCAGGCGCACGTCCTTGAAATGGCGGCTGGCACATTGTGTTTTGGTTTACAGCTTAGCTTCGTTATCCGCACCTTTCGATCTGACACATCGATTTAGGGAAAAATCCTACCTTATTGCATTTTACGACATGGTTGTAAACGGGTATATTCTTTTACCCCACAATATGTGTTCCGTAACCGTCACGGGGTAAAAACATAGGCAACGAAAAGTGTATACACATGCGATCTACTGGCGCCCTACTTTACTCAACAACAACCAAATCGTCCCGTTCAACCAGTGCCACCAAAGGGGAGCTTTAGGTTGTAATTATGGTTAGGTTATGTGCGCCATATAAAAAGGCTGAGCATTACTCGTCACCACGTAACTCTAAAAAGAACTCTTGCAGTGTTAATGCGATCACAGAAGACAGACCTAAATACAATCCTGACCTGTGATAAAGTCGTCTACCGGCCAGCCGATGGGTGACCAGGTCACCGATGTACTGACACCCGACCGCGTTTGGACTTCAGATTACACTATAGCCGCCAGAGACCCCAGCCTAACCTTACCGTTGAACCGGGTTTGTGAAATGTGTCCCTGGGGATTCTCATTCGAGTAATGACACTTGACACTGTGCGTCACTGGGTGTTAATCACTCGGTGTGATGTCCTATAGTACATTCCAGTAGTCGTGCGAAAATTTAAAAAATTTTTAACTCAGCAATCGCTTGGTGGTGTCAGTTGTTGAAATTTGGCATGCAACCTGGTAATGATCATGTCCTTGTTAGATTTTTTTTTAAACATAAAGAAACATTTAGTGGTATTTATAACGTTAGTCTCCCCATTTACACAGCGCCACACACTAGCTCACTTCTGACTGGTCGACCTTCAGCCTAGCTCTCTTCTGACTGTTTGACCTTAAGCCACACCTCCTTGGCACGAGGTGACGGGGTTGTTTCCCCCCCCCCACCCCCTCCAATGCCGTTGATATCGCATGTTCTATATTTAGGCATGCCAGCGCTTTTAACACTCCAACACATCGACAAATTGGGTCTAATACAAAACCCCTTTAGAAAGTGAGAAAAACCTATGTCACAGGCATTCTCTTTCTCAAAAAAAAAAAAAAAAAAAAAAAAAAATTAAATGCAAGACAACTCAGAAGGCAAACAACAGTGCGGCACACCCGTAACGTCCAGAAAAGTAGAGCAGTCCAACAAATTTACCAATGGAACGTGACCGACTTTCTCTGGGGAGACTATCGTAAAACTAACCCATTTAGTTTTTTTTGTGTGTGGGGGAGGGGGGGGGGTGTATGGGTTTATTTACATTGTATGACCAAAAAAAAAAAAAGAAACACACACACACACACACACACCGATTCAAATCAGATAATCAGCAGGCTTGCAGTCAACTGAGTAACGTGAACTTTTCAAAGCATCAGACCGCACAGCATTGTATGGCGTTTCACTTTAAAGTGGTCATCTCCGCAATTAGCCTCCCGCGAGTTACATAAACACAATTTTGCGTTGTATGTGACATAGCCTATCAAAATAATCACTAGGCATTGCTGCAAATGTGAACTTATTTCTAAACAATCTACAGGCCTGTGTCAATTACTGTATATATATATATATATATGGACAGGAGTTCACGAGACGCATGTTAAAGTGCGACGTCACAACTTTTGGAACCGACTGGTGTACACAATCACCTGATGTAGACATTGTATTTTGTGCAAGATCAGGCAAGGTACAATTCTATTCTTTTAGCAAGGCACGAAGAATGACAGTAAACAGTTAATTTTTAGGAATATTTTACGTAATATTAATCTCTTGTGGATTTTTATAAATACAATCCAGTAAAGATAACGATGATGGTGATTAGGAACATTAAGTTTTACTGCACTGAAATAATTAAGATGATATAACGAAAATAGTCAAATTTTACAACACCGAAAATGTAGTCTGGTCTTACAGCGTGATGAAGAAAGATTTTTTAGTATGGTATTGAGGCACCGCAAGAAATACTCGTATATTAATGCACGCAAAAGAAATGGTCAAGTAAAACAATTAAGCGCATAAAAAGCCTGTTATTACAGCTTTCAAAAAAAAATCTAAAAACTCAAAAACGCGTAAAGAAGGAATAATATAAAAACTCGTCTGTCGGTATAATGCAAACATGCGATAACAGAGAGTAGAAGAAAAGTGCCAGAAAAATCATTTTGTTACTACAGCACAGAAAGAAGAAGTCTTCCATTGCAGTAACGAAAGACATAGTCTTTTGTTACTTCAAAACAAACAGTATGGCATTACAGCACCACAAGAAATAGTCTGCCATTGCAACCCACACACGCACACAAAATAGTGTCGCATTGCGGAACCAAACAAAATAATTTAGTATTGCATCATTAAAAGAAACAGTATGCTAGCTTCAGCACAGGGAAAAAAATGGTCTGGCACTGCAGCACCAAAAATTTGGCATTGTCGCGCTGACATAAATAATATAGAATTGCAACACTGAAATTCTGGCATTGTAGCACTGACATAAATAATATAGTACTGCAGCACCGAAAATCTGGCATTTTAGCACTGACATAAATAATATAGTATTGCAGCACCGAAAATCTGGCATTTTAGCACTGACATAAATAATATAATACTGCAGCATCAAAAGTCTGCCATTGTAGCACCGACATAAGTAATCTGGTATTGCAGCACTGAAAGTCTGGCATTGTAGCACCGACATAAGTAATCTGGAATTGCAGCACTGAAAGTCTGGCATTGTAGCACCGACATAAGTAATCTGGTATTGCAGCACTGAAAGTCTGGCATTGTAGCACCGACATAAGTAATCTGGTATTGCAGCACCGAAAGTTCGGCATTGTAGCACCGACATAAGTAATGTGGTATTGCAGCACCGAAAGTCTGGCATTGTAGCACCGACATAAATAATCTGGTATTGCAGCACCGAAAGTTCGGCATTGTAGCACCGACATAAGTAATGTGGTATTGCAGCACCGAAAGTCTGGCATTGTAGCACCGACATAAATAATATAGTACTGCAGCACCAAAAATCTGGCATTGTAGCCATGACATAAATAATATAGTTTTGCAGCACTGAAAGTCTGGCATTGTAGCACCGACATAAATAATCTGGTATTGCAGCACCGAAAGTCTGGCATTGTAGCACCGACATAAATAATCTGGTATTGCAGCACCGAAAGTCTGGCATTGTAGCACCGTAAATAAATAATCTGATATTGCATAACCGAGAGAAATTATTCTAACATTTCATCACCAAAAGAATAATCTGGCGTTTCAGCACCTAAAAAAAAAAAAAGTGCTATTGCATCACCGAAAGAAAGACTGGCATCCTAGCACTGAAATATGGCAGCGCCACCTCTGGTTATCATCAACAGAGGACGGTTGTTAGGCAAAATTGTACACAGTTGACAGGCGAGAATAGTCGGGATGACGCTGAAACAGAAACATTTAGTAATATCAGGGGATCCGGAACTTAGGAGCTCAGGCAACTTGAGCCCCACTCAAATGTTTGAGGGGACCCTCCCTTACCCCCCCCCCCCCTATCCTTTAGAAAATATGCAAGCTTATGAAGTGGCTTTCCTAACCATGTGTAGTCGTTCGCTTTATTTGTTTATACAATTGTTGTTATTTCAAAAATATGTGTGTAGTGTGTTTGTCGTGTGTGCTTATGTGTGCGTGCGCGCGCGCGCGTGTGTGTCAGCGTATGTGTGCGTGCAATTGCAAATTATAAAATTATAAGGAAATAGGAATATAATCTAAGCCCACGTGCAAAAATTTGCTTTGTTCCGTAGTGGAGTTTTCGAGATATTTGTCAGAGTGCAAGTGCCTTTTTCAAACCGACTATTGTGGGGACACTGGGTTGTCATAAATAATAATAATAATAATAATAACCCCATGTCGGTTCCGGGATGCCATTGTGGGGAAAATAAGAGCGGACCAACTGCCTCTCCCCAAAGTGTGCCGTAAGAGCAGTCTAATTGGGGTTTTCTTCGAAGTCGGAGTGCAAATGTCTGAGAGGCAAGGAACCAATAGTCTGGATAAAAATTAATCAGATCGGTGAAATGGAAATGAACGCAACATACATGTTCTGGAATAAGACTAAAGTCCTGAGGTGGACGAACAACCAGAGCTCTCCACTGGAGTTTATAATCGGTGAACAAGAGAATAAAGCAGAAGAAAATAAACGTCAGTATTATTTAAACACGATTTTGCTTCCTGCCCCCTTCCTCCCCAACCCCGTAGAAAATTATAAAGGGACTAATGGCAGGGAATGGTTTCTTTGTTGAGGCATCCATAACCTAGAGACGCACACATCATCCAGATTGTAAACCTGAACAACGTCTGTTTTCCTTCCGCGCAACACAAGCCACTGAAGATATGGCGTACCTTTTGTCACGTCAGTCCGCTAACCAGGTGCCATAACTCTGCGGGTTCGAGTTCTCTAGTCTACCCTACCTGTCTCTTCATACCCCCGAGCTGACGTCATTAGACTCAGGTTGCTATCTATCAAGAGCGTTGGAAGCTACATACTCAGGAACCATGAGCCTTCCTTGGTTCCTTCGTAATAAGTCAGCTCCCAGATGACGTCACGGGGACAGACTAATAAGTTATAGGGTGGTAAGACCGGGTTTTCCCGGCTTTATGGTGCTTTTAACTACCCCAATACACATAGAAATGGAACTAACACTAACCCACCAACGTCCCACGAGAGAGTGCAGCCTAGGTCTCACGACTGCATGAGCATAGGTCCCACGACTGTATGCAGCCTATCTACCCTCCCCTGAAATATTAGACTGTCTGTTTAGGGTCAATAAAAAAAGAAAGCACCTCCCAACGCCCCGATCCACCCCCACCCCACACAAATTACATCCATTTAAAAGCCACCAACCCTGGCACAAGATAAAGACCACCTTATTGTGGACAGATCAGAGCAATGCAATGTCCCTCGCTTCGAAACAGGGAACAATCGATTCCGCAGTCACATGCGTAAAGCTAGTTGCGTATCCTTTACAGGACGTTGCAGAATCAACACCAGCATCTTTTGGCTGTTGTAGGCATATTTTAAGTTCAGTAGTTTGTCATTACTTTTTGAACAGTCAGCTCTCAGTACCACTGTCGAAACCAACACAAGACAAATAATCTGCAGTTGTGACTGAAACCAGCATATCGGCATTACGAAGTGCGTTCGCAACGGCTAAGCCACAGACATTCATATGTTTGTATCAGTTATTTGCACACGTGGAGTATTGCCACCGACAGCAGAACACATACTTCAAGACTGCCCACACACACACACACACACACACACAAACAATTGTAAAAAGTACTCTGCGAACCACTGGATGAACTAACCACAACAATGATTTTTATAGGAGAAGCAACAGTGCAGAAAACGACACATTGATTCAGGTAAGAAGAAGAAGAAGAAGAAGAAGAAGAAGAAGAAAAAGAAGAAGAAGAAGAAGAAGAAGACGAATTTGTGCTTCCCTCCCTAAACAATTCATAAGGGGGGTGGGGCGGCTTTGGCAATGCTATCCCCCCCCCCCCCCCCAAAAAAAAATGTACATGTAGCCTATATGCCTATCCCTCCCATACGTCAGTGGACGTTCTTTTTTCGCGTAATAATTGATTCATCTTCTATTATTTTAACTATATTATTAATAATAATCATTAAACAAAATTTTTATCATTGCTTAAGCCTCTTGAGGCTAAGTACCATCCCTAAAAAATTATACACTTCCACACCCCCCCCCCCTCCAAGTTGTCTTTGCGTAGGCGCCCCTGTGATGTGTTGTTTGTTTATAAACATTCTGCGGTAAAATGTTCGGCAATTTGCCAGATTTCTACTGGCAGCGATGGAGAAACAAAAGATTGGACTGACAGTTCGCGCGATGAACTGTCGAGTTACTGTTTACAAACAGTGAACAATATGGCGGGCAGCAAACGAACACAGCTTTTGTCGCAGCAACATTTTAACCATAGACAACGACATTTAGTATTATCCCGCACTGATCTTGTTGCACCTTTTCTCAGCTGTATTTGTGGAGAGGTTTGGTGTATTGGTTTATTCAACGGATCAACATCGTGGCACATGGGTGTAACCCGTAAGTGCTCCGTTCTACTTCCAACCCAAGCCCGAGTTTAAAGCAGCTCAGCGCACTGCACGAACTCCGTTGCACCGGCGAGAATCCTTAAATATTTCGGGTAGATTTTTAACTACAAATTTAGCCCCAGGCAGCGCCGTTATGCTACTCTTTTCGATTTCCAACTGCCAGGGGATATTTTTTTTACGTGTACAACATTACACACGGGCGTCCAAACTCACTACACAGAGACCAGGAGAAATTACTGAAAGTCCACGTGAAAAAATCATAGCCTTCACCGGGGCTTGAACCAGGGACTCCAGCACTCGCGGCGGATACCACGCCTCGCGAACACGCAGCCTTCTTTTTAAAGAGAAAAAGAATTATTTCGTTGTCCCACTTCCCCAAACAAGCACGTCGTAAAAGTCGACTATATAGGGGTGTCTCCTTCTGTGAGGTAAGAGGAACCAACACTCTGCATACAGAGACAAATCTGTTTAGAAAAAGCAAAGGTATTTTCTGTTATTTCACCAAATCACGCTGGCTTCGAGATTTGGTAGGAAAATCCCCAGACGGTCCCATAGTATAGGGGGGTTAGGGTTAGGTTTAGTAGTAGCAGCTATTCATTTAATATTAGCCCTAACCCTAACCCCCCTATACTATGAGACTGTCTGGGAATTTCCCTACCAAAACTCGAATCCGGCGTGGTGTGATGGAATAACAGGAAAACAAAAAAGGATATGCATGCACAACTCAACTTATGGAACAAGACTTAAGTCCAGAAGTGGATGACAGCCATAACTTTCTGACGGAGTTCACAGCTGGTGAAAACGATGAAGCAGAGTAAGAAATCCCAGTGTAGTTTCAGAGCCCCATTTTTTGGGTAGAAAAGACCAAACCCACTGCTCCACTACAAGCATTGTCATACATGGCGACTCAAAATTGCGTTAGCGCAGTCGATAGGGGGCTCGCTTTCAAATCCAGATGCGACTCGCTGCAGCCACGGTCGGTGCGAAACGGGGCGGTTCCTGGGGTTCACCCAGCCTCTAGAAAATGGGTACCAGAGTTGATACTCTGGGATGAATGGAGGAACGTCGCTGTAGCATTGGAGTTACATGCGCCACAGGCCGAAGTTTCTTATCAGTTGTCCCTAATGGTGTCAGAGCACTTATGGTTTATAGCCGTGTGCAGTGACGCTGGTTCACATCTCCCCACTTTACCCCGACTTTTTAATTATGAAAATGAATTGGAGCTATCTGCCTGTGAGGCGCGGAACGAATAGTATGCATACAGATAAGGCAGGTCTGTACAACGGAGGTGCACACAAAAATAAAATTAGAAGACTGTAATCCAGAGCTGCAACAAACAACCAGAATTTTCCGCTGAAATTTAGCGCTGGTGTACGCCAAGAAAAAGAGGTTACATGAGCGCACTGTGAGTACAGTGAAGTGAGAGAACACTGTGTTTTCGTTACTACTAGTGCCGCTGCTGCTGTTGTTGCTGCTACTACTACTACTACTATACTACTATTACTACTACTGCTACTTCTACTACTAATGCTACTGCTGCATCTACTACTACTACTGCTACTATTACTGCTTCTTCTACTACTACTACTGCTGCTGCTGCTACTACTACTATGGTTTTCTTCTGTGAGAACGAAACTCTACAAAAAAGTGCTCTTCTGCGAAAATGACACTATACACAAAGACTGTCTTCTCTGAAAATGACACTGTACACCAGGCTGTCTTACCTGAGACAGGTACTAGACACAAGGCAGTACTCTGTGAAAATGACACTAGTTACAAGGAAGTTGTCTGTGAAAATGACACCTGACACAATGTTGTCCTCCATAACAATAAAACTAGTCACAAAACTGCGCTTTTTCCAGAGCAAGCTGGGGGAAGGGGAGGGGGTGGTCTTTGAGTCTGAGGTTTTAGGGCCGCATGGCTGGTGCTGTCGCCACGGATCTTGCAGATACGACTTTTTGGCCCCAACAGGAACAAAAATATACAACAATCTTACCCAGGATTCAAACCGGGGTTTCCCGTTTCATAGCTCATAGTGCTTAACCGTTCAGCCAGTCGCTCCTCTACGACATTGACACTGGTCACAAAGACTGTCTTCTGTGATAATGACACCAGACATAAAGACTATCTTCAGCGAGAAGGACACTGTTTACAAAGGCTATGTCTAGCAGAGAATAAAACTAGACACAGAGAATATTAAATGCGAACACCGTGCAGTCGTGTAGATAACGCTTGATGTAAGAGTAATCAATAAAATGCAGCCGTACTGGCCACATGACTGCAGTACTGGCCTAGTTACTGTGGTACCTGTGTTCTACTAAGTGGTTCAGGGTCGGACATTACACTGCTGGGATACTCACACAATAATTGTTTTTCTCGCCTCCTAAGTGTGCTATTTGTGTGAAGTGGCCTCTGCGTTCGATCTGTCCATCTGTCGAGTCAGTTCTTTTCGTGTGCAGAGCAACAGCCAAAAGAAAATCTTGACGGACTATGATAAACGTTAGTTGGCTAGATAACAGGACGAGTTGTTGGGCTGCGGTTCTCAGCCTGTGGGTGGTGACCCCTTTGGGGGTCAGACGAGCCGTTCACAGGGATCACCACAGTCTGGTGAGATTGATGCAGTTGGGGGTGACGAGAGGTTCCGGCAGAAGCTCAAGGCTCAGAGGAAAGGCAAGACGGACGTTTAATCAGAAAGCTACTGGCACCATTAGTATCGGAACTCTTCGCTGGCTGCTGAGGATGGGGACGGAGCGCTTATGGGAATGCCCCGAGTGTTGTGATGTCGGTTCTTGAATCAAATCAAATCGAGTAGCAACGAAAATAATTAATGGAGATATATTTATGTCACCGCAAAAAAGGAACTTATTTAAGGGTCGCGGCATTAAAAAAGGTTGAGAATGACTGTAGCAAAGTCTTAGGAACCACCAAGTATGCTGCCATGAAGAGCAGATCTTGCCTATAAGGCAGAAATAGACTAGTGGGGAAACCCCGAGAACGTAGACTCACATATAATAACAAGACTTGTACTGATCGACACTCATATAAAGAAGTAGAAAGACTAAAGACTACAGTATAACAATCGAAAGATGTAGATGCCATGTCAGAAATCAAACATTTGAAACGACGACAGCGCCTCGCTGCAGAAACAGACTAAGTGGCTGCGTGATTGTAGTCCTGAGACAACTACTGTATAACGTGAGGTTAATATTAATTTATGTACCTTCTTTTTCTTCGTTCTGTCTTTATATCCTCAGATGGAGCATAGGCCCTTAAGTAACTCATGCCAAGTCGTTCTATCTTTTGCTATCGCGTGCAGCTCTCCCCATGAAAGCTCCTCTAGCCTTTTGTATTCTTATTTTAATATCTCTGTGAGTTCCCCCATCTTTATCTACATTACTGCCCAAAAAGGTGAAAGACTCCACGTCTTGGAGTGGGGTGCCATTAAGAGAAACCACACTACTATTTGCCTAATTTATTCTCATTATCTTTGTCTTTCTTTTACGGATTTTCAGACCTAGCTGCTGTGATCTCGCATCAAGTATATTTGATTTGTCTTGCATCTGATTCCGTAAATGGTTCAGAAAAGAAATAACGTCAGCGAAGTCCAGATCATTAAGCTGTTTTGTAGGGGTTCATTGAATTCCATTCTTGGTGTTAGCAGTTACTGTCTTCATAATCCAGTCTATAGCCAGGAAAAATAGGAGAGGCGACAAAAGACATCCCTGTCGCACACCTGTGTTTATTTCAAATGTATCTGTTAGCTTTCCCTCATGAAGAACTCGACATTTCATGTCTTTATGTGTTGCCTTCACTAATTTAATAATTTTCTGTGGGATTCCATAGTGCCCCATCAATTTCCAGAGAGATTCCCTATCAATGCTGTCAAATGCTTTTTCATAGTCTATAAATCTAATTTAAAGTTGTAAGTTTAATTCAATGCTTTGCTCTGTTATTATACGTATTGTGGCTATCTGGCCAGTACAGGATCTGTTTGGCCGAAAACCTGCCTGTTCATCTCTTAGCTTTTTATCAATAGCATCTTTTAATCTTTTCAAAATAATTCTACCTAATATTTTTCCAGGAACTGACAGCAACGTAGTTCCTCTATAGTTTTCACACTCTTGTAGATCACCTATTCTGGGCAGTTTCACAAGATATCCTTCTCTCCAGTCTGCTGGTATTTCTTCGGTCTCCCAGACTTTATTAAATAATCTATGTAGCAATTCTGTTGATGTGCTTATGTTGGCCCTAATGGCTTCTGCTGGGATACCATCTGGACCTGCCGCCTTTCCTTCTTGAAAAGATTGATAGCTATTCTAATTTCCTCTTTAGATGGTATATCGCACTTGATATCCAGTTTCATTTTTAAAGGTTGGATATTTTAAGGAACCTCTGGGACTGGTCTATGTAGAAGTATAGAAGTATTTCAAAATATTTAGCCCGTCTGTCCATTTGATCTTTAGTGTTAGTAAGTACCTTTCCTTGACTATTTTTGATTGATTCAGTTGGCTGAATATATTTATCTACTAAAGGCAAGACGGACTTTTAACCAGATTGTGACCGGTACCGTCAGTATTGGAACTCTGCGCTGGCTGCTGAAGATGAGGACGGAGCAACAACAACAACAACAAAAATCTCCGGTTTTACTAGAGAAACCGTTTCCTAAGCGGGTAAGTTACATCACAGTCTCACGACTTTGTAAGAACACCTCTTCCTTTGTTACCTTAAACACAGGCCATTTCATTGACCTTTCTTTCACAAATGGCTGTCCCATTTGGTCTCACTCCGTTTTGTGTTGATTTATAAATAAATTATCTAAAAACAAAATAATAATATAACCAAAAGGGTTGAACAGGGTTTCTTATCCCAGTGGTGGCAACTTTTGTCACTGGGTGTTTATCGCTGGTTGTGCGGTCCTTGTGGGGTTAAAAGTCACTCAGTTTCCATCAATCAATAAAACGTATAGCAAATCACTTGTTGTTTTCCACAAAACGTATAGCAAATCAATTGTTGATTTCCACAAAACGTACAGCAAATCATATGTTGATTTCCACCAAACGTACAGCAAATCCTTTGTTGTTTTCTACAAAACGTACAGCAAATCACTTGTTGTTTTCCACAAAACGTATAGCAAATCACTTGTTGATTTTCACAAAACGTACAGCAAATTATTTGTTGATTTCCACAAAACGTACAGCAAATCACTTGTAGTTTTCCACAACACAAAGAATGAATCACTTGTTTTCCACAAAACATAAGCAAATCATTTGTTGTTTTTCACAAAATATACAGCAAATCACTTGTTGTTTTTCACTAAACACACAGAAAATCACTTGTTGTTTTGCACAAAACATACAGAAAATCACTTGTTGTTTTGCACAAAACATACAGAAAATCACTTTTTGTTTTCCACTAAACATACAAAAAATCACTTGTTGTTTTGCACAAAACATACAGAAAATCACTTTTTGTTTTCCACAAAATATACAGCAAATCACTTGTTGTTTTCCACTAAACATACATAAAAGCACTTGTTGTTTTGCACAAAACATACAGAAAATCACTTGTTGTTTTCCACTAAACATACAGAAAATCACTTGTTGTTTTGCACAAAACATACAGAAAATCACTTGTTGTTTTGCACAAAACATACAGAAAATCACTTGTTGTTTTGCAGTTCTGGGTGACTTTTCCCCCCACCCTGACTGCCTTAAAGCGGGGTATGACAAAATGGTTTAAAAGGTGACAAAGCATTAGGTGGGGAAAAGTGATTTTGAGAGCGAGTGAAAGAGTGACAATAGG
>CAJHNH020000635.1:120000-122500 GCA_905116865.2 Candidula unifasciata
ACATAGCCATCTGCTGCAATATCTCGATTTTTCTTAACTTTAACTTAACTTTACCTTAATTGTAACTCTGCCTTAAATTTAACTTTAGCTGCCAAATTATTTTCAGCTGAAATGAACAATTATGAAACATGCTTTCATAATCTCTAACCCAGGGTTTCCCAGTCTCTTGTGCCAGGCCCCACCTAAGCCTGTCTAAAGTTCGTATGGCTCTTATGAAAAGTACCTAGTAAAGTAATGGACTCTTTTACTGGCCTTCAGGCGTATTAGGCATATAGGGCTAGACCTATATTTATAGACTAATCCGAACTAGGTGGGTAATAAAATCAGCATCACACCGTGGTCTTCAACCTTTCAGGACTGCACCTGGTACCCTTGTACCCATTCAAGGCTGGGTTGGGGTGGAAGCTAATGTCTTTTTTTAAAGAAACAAAATATCGGCTTTGTCAGGACCTGAACCCACGATCTTCCGATCTGCAGACAAGCTTCTAGCCACTACACCAAGACGACTTTCCCCTCTCTGACAAATCCCCCCTCCATGTAACATATACATAATTTCTAATATATATTTTTCATTTTCGAATTGGCCCTCTTACAATGAAATTACTCATTCCCCCCTCCGCCCCCTTTTTCACCGGCGAGGCCTGGACCCCACGTTAACAAACATTGCTCAAACCCACAGACATTAAGCGGATTCTTGTTAACACTAAAAAGTTAACAGAAACAAAACTAAATAAAAACAGAACAAGGATACCACATGGATAAACATTTACAAACTACTAATTTTTTAAAAGCCAATTAAATGTTTCTTATCTAAAACGATGGCGCAACATTATTATTGTTAAAGCAAGAGGAAAAATAAAAACTGTTTAATCTTTAAAGTTATAACGTTCTTTCATTATAAACCGTGGTGTTATTAATAACATTTTTGTTTCAGCTCGTTATTTCACATTAGCATCAAAGTTACAAGTTACAAAGGTGAAAAACGAGTACACCTTTCAGTTGTACATGCCCACAACATCAAAAACATACTCACGTTTTTCGGTTTCTTGGGCGTGTAGAGGTAAATTCGATTCATTACTGAAACGATTACGTCCGCAAAATGATGTTGCAGGCAATCGGCGTTAAAATTAAAGCAAGCAACACAATTCCTCGCTCAAACTCTGGTGAATAAAATGCCCCCTAGTCTCTGGCGCTCACCAATAGCAAAATTAATCAAGGGGAAAGATAAATACGCTATCCACAACCGTGTTACATCCGTCATTTTTCTTCATCTGCTGTGTTCAATATATGCATAAGTAGGTCTTTCATCTTGCTATTGTGTGTGGCTTCCGGTATCGGATATGTAGATGAAAGACCAGGAAATCAAGAGGGGTTTTCTCGAAAAGATTGTTCTATTTGAATAATGAGATTATATTATCTTGCGAACTAGAGAGCCACGGGAGAGCACTGATGAGCACCCATGCCTGTCGTCGAGAGCCGTGTTTAGAATTGATGTGGTCCCTAAACTATCTAAAGCCCTGAGGTCTATTTTAAATGACACCAGCCATTCTCAGAAAATTAAAAAATATAAACGACCTTAAATGGGCTAAAAGCTAGAATAAATAAAAGCCTGACTTGGCTGACATTGCTACAAAAAAAAATTGCATCCTCAAAGGGAAAGCTTCAGGTTATAATTATGACTTGGTTAAGGACGCCATATAAAATAGCTTAGCATTGCTCCCACAGAGAGCCCTGAAAATGACTCCTGCAATTTTGATGCGATCAAAGGAGACCGTCGTCTAGCGGCCGGCCAATGGGCATCTCGGTGGCCGATTGGTCTTGTGGTTGAGTGCTCAAATGTCTTTCATTACGGGATTAGATATTTTTAGTAACGTAAAGTTTTAGTTTTGTTATTCGACGAAACTTAAAAGTAGTAACATAAAATACCACAAGAAGCAATATCTGGTGGCGTTAAGTTATCCAGATCATTCATCAAATGCCGATAGATTTAACAAATACAGCTGACGTCATATACCCAATACGCCTAGTGGCTTGAAAATGTCCACTTTAATTGCTGCTATATAGTATTCTCCTAACAATAACGAACGAACGAATTTTATTTTTAAAGGGTTAAGAATCGGACACACAGTGTCGTTTAACATTCTACACATCTGGCCTCACAGTACAAGGGAGAAAAAACACATATTACCTATAAATGACAACGCAGAGCCAGGGCACCTTTAAAATAAAACGCAATTATAAAACAGAAGTACACACAGTACTAGAAGAGCATAAAACTTTCCAGTTTGTGATCGAATGAGGAAACAATGAGTGATTGTTTGTTCGATTTGTAGATTAGCATGACGTCCCGCTCTCATTTCTTTTCCTTTGCATGTAAGCTGGACAATCAAAAGTGCGCGCAGTCAGGCGGTCTTGATTTCTCACATCACGAGCTGATGTGACAGTCTGTGGTGACGAGTTAATCTGACAGATTGTTGTGTATAGATCCCCACGCTCTCTT